>JAODUK010011610.1:0-29091 GCA_027564635.1 Typhlichthys eigenmanni | reverse complement strand
GGTCCTAGAGATGTGGTGACAACAGCTGCGCAGAGGGGGCCCAAATATTTTTTTGTCATGGGGCCCATAATTCCTGGTGGTGCCCCTGGTTACCACACATATAGTCTCATCAAGATAGATTGGTTACCTAAAACATTTAAATAAAAATAATCCATACATGTATATCGCGCTACCTGTAAAAACTCCATGCTTGCTGATTTATAGATTTTCACTAGATGAGCAACCTTCCGCAGCATACTGTATGGCCCAAGAAAAACAATGCAAACTAGACAACAGGGGTTACACATTTTAAAGTAACAGCAATTAAATTATTACACAACATGTTTATTTACCTTTTAATGAGATTGTTCAAGTAACAGTAAATGTGCATACGCAAAATGGAACAAAAGCAACAATTATAACAAAGCAAAAATAGGAACTAATTGAAAACGAAAAGATGAAAAGATTTTGATTCAGACACTTGGTTGATATGATTATATTAAAGGATTTGTTCACCATGTAAAAGATCAATAGTCCATACTTACACCATAACAGTGTAATTGTACATGCTTTGGCTAAAATTGTTTGCTACATGCCATAATTGTATATGTGAAAGTTAAAGCATTTACTACAATATGCAAACTATTACTAAGAGATTAATTGCTTTAGGTAAAATTCACTTTATCTTGGGTCTACAATGAAAATAAATAAAAACATTACAAATGTAGTAGTCTTTCCACAACACAATGAGCGGTTAGCCTGGCATCTGGGTCGTGGTCCCAACAGTCCGTAACTAGTTCCTGTAATGCATATCCCTGAGAGTACAGATGGATGAATAAAAACAAGTGTATTTATTCAGTGAATAGTTTATAGTATCTCTTCAATGCAATGCAGCTGCAATACATTTTAGTTTAAAGATAGTTTAGATGGTGGAACTCAGTGTTAACCTGGCATTTCTGTTCCCAGCTTGTAGGAATTGAAGGTCTCATGTTCATCTGGGACACATTCAGGATGAGGCCTTCCAATGTTAAATGTGAGCCCAGCTCAGCTTCATAAGGCAACTGATGATCTGGCACCAGGCTGCCTGTAGGGTGATAACCGGTTCAACTGGATTTACTGGTTGTAATACTAGACTTCTAAAGAAAGAAAACATTGCCTATTTATCATATGTTTATTATGCATTTAGCAGAAACCAACTTCTCAAGTCACTGACTTGTGTGTTAAGGTAGTGGGGGTTATTGGCACCGTGCTCAAGGATGTTTACAGGTAGGCAAAGCAAGCTAACCCATATTATTATTTTTACTGTAGCCTATATGACAAAAGTAGTGAAATTAAAATACAAATGTAGTGTTGTTCCCTTAGAGGCACAAATGTTAATTTGATGCAAATTCTTATTTTATTGGTTTGGAATAATGCTGTGCATTAAGATAGCATGAAGACAGCTCAGACAGCAGGAAACTTGTGCCTTTTAAAGTGTTCCCAGCTAAGGAATGTGGAGTTTTCAAAAGTTTGGAAAGCAAAATATGGCTATAATGGCACACTAGATAGTAGAAAGTATGGTGAACTAGTAAGGATTATAAGGAGCGGTGCTAAAAGCAGCGAAACAATAGCCAGAAAGAAGGGTTTACAAGCTGTGTTAACGTGGCGAGAGTTGGAACCCAGGAAGAGAGAGAGAGGGATTGAGAGAAAAAAAAAAACAGGATGCAAGGGTGGGGGCGACAGCACAGAGGAGAAAGTGAGGTGTCAAACAACAGACAGAGGCCATCACTACGTAACCCTACAAGAAACAGACTTTATAAATGGACAAACCCTCCGTTACGTCACCCATAGGTTTTCTCAAGAATATATTTTAATACCGCGGAAAAAATTTAAAATATATATTTTAACAGCGCCCAGTGTTGGCTCTGGCCGTTGCCATCATTGCAGTACCTCACTCCTCCTGTAACGCCCCCCTATGCGCCCTATTCATTATAATGGGATAAATGCATGGCTAATATATTTTTAACTGATGAGTTATATAAAATGAACCCCCGGTACAGTTGGCATGAACAGGGAGACTAGCCATAGAGACCAAAACCGTTTTATGAACAAGGCTGTCAACATGTTTATTTTTACTGTAAACTTGGACATTTTAACACTATTCTATAGGGATTGACTTCCTTTTGCAGCCAGCCTCACACGGCCAGTCCACGAACTGCATGGTTTGGCACTTCCGTGTTGTATTTATTTCTCAGCACCGGAGGTTCCCGCTTGTTTAAAACACATGCATGTGTATGCTATGGTACGCTTTGTGTGTGCATCACATTCGCACCCAATGCCCAGTGACTTGCTCACTGCAGTTCTGCTCAGCTAGGGAACATATAGCCCTGCTAAACATTGACAGCCCCTAATCAAATTTGAGAATAACTTGGAAATGGAAAAACTAGACGTCAGTGGTTATAAAAAGCTGAATTTTGATATGATCCAAAAACAATGTATTGTCCACCTTGTTTGAAAGGGAATGCACCTTCAAATAGGCCTGAGCAGCGCATCCATATTTCCCAGAGCAGTAGTCCTAGAGCGTAGACATCGCTTTGCTTGAGCCACCAAACATTTCTGAGGTTCACAGAGCCTTCCAAGACCTCAGGGGACATGTAGCGCAGAGTGCCCATGTGGGCGTGACCCTGCAGAGGGTGAAGATGTTTGTGGAATGAACCATTCTGGTCTGAAACTCAAGCTATATTAGGCATACAGTACTACTCAGTATCCATCTACAGTATACGTCAATAATACATAAATAACAGTTCATTGTATGAACTTATAAAAAGTGTTTGTAAACAAGTTTAAGCAGTTGCACTCCTTGATTGAACTTGATGCAGATACAGTTCGGCCCAAATTGTGTACAAAATGCTACGGTATATTAATTTTGCTTCAGCTATCCATGGAAATAGTAATAAGAAAAGTGAACCACTGATTTCCAAGTGAGTCCACTCAGTGTCAGTTTTGAGTTTTAATATCTTAGACGTCTAAAGAGTTCCCATATGTTCCTGTGATTCTTGTAAACTCATTTAGCTTCATACTGTTCATCTGGGCCTTACCTGCATGGATCCTGCCTGCGGCTGCCAGTTGTGACAGCCAGCTGAACGCAGTATTGTGGAACATCCAAAGTCACTCAAGACACAGGTGTTGTCTGCCCTCACAAGTACATTGTTACTGCTGAGGTCTCTGTGGGCGACAGTGGGTTTGTGCAAACCTGCAACGTGGGATGTGGAGACCCGTACGCAAGCACACACACACACACACACACACACACACACACACGTTTGTCATAGTGAGTGCACACAAATTATAGTCAGACTTTTAGTCAATATCCTACCATTTATTTTAAAGTCAGAGTGGAGGTAGGCCAGTCCCTGCGCTAGAGACTGAGCCAACTTTAGTGATGATATCCAATTACTTGTCTTCCAAGACAAGAACGAGTTGAGTGAGCCCTGCAATATTTAAGATCAATATTAATATTTCTTTCTTTCATCACTTTACAAACTAAATAAAAAGCAGACAAACCATTTAAATGTTCAAACTCACATTTGTAGCAAATTCCAGAACTATAAAGCACTGTCCATGCTTTGCATTTCTCCCGGTCCCGAGGAAGGGAACAATCCCTGCATGCTTCATTAGTGGGAGTTCATACACCTCCTTCTCCAAGGCAAACTTGTGTTCACAGCCGGCAGAGAAAACCTTCACTGCCACCACAGAATCATGGTACTTTCCCTGCCATACAGTGGCAAAATGCCCACTGCCCACTATCTGAAATTAAACAAGCACCGCATTGTAGGAAGTATGGTTAATTCATGGAAGAAAGCAACAATTATTTGTAAAAATGTTTTGGCATAAAATATAGAAATATTGTCCTAATACTATTAATAATCTTTAGTTCTACCTGCTGTAGTTCTACGATGTTGCTGTCAACCTGAGTGGTATCTAATGTGTGGCAGGACCGCAAAAGCTTGATAGGATCACCAAGGAGAGTTGTTTGTGTGTTCACATCTGATAGAAACATACAATGGCATGCATGAATCAATCGTACATGGTACAACATTTTCTATCTCTGCAGTTCACATTGGCTACATAAGAGAAGTGAGAGACATGCTTTAGAGTAACAAATAACGGGTGATAAAACTCAATGTCAGCCACAGCTGAACAGAGATTAAAACAGTCAAGGTCAAAACAACACAATAGTAGAAATTAATACAAGGCTGTTTGAGATGCATGTCAAATTTTGCTTGCTTTGACAGAAGTATCACAATGTAAAACAGTCACAAAGCAAATCCAATTCCTGTATATTCTAAATCAGAATCAATGTCTGAAAAAATAAGAGACTTTTTTTTTCAGTACAATAAACAGCATTTCTCCACAAGAGGGGGTGATAATGCAGGAGTAATTTCACATGTGCTCTCACATACCTTGTACTATTATTGTATACATGTTACTATACTTTATACTGTACAATAAAGAAACAACATGGCAGTTGTGTTGCTATATATAAATACAAAGGAACTATTAAATAAAAAACCCAAACAATATAGTTTCACCTGTATATTATGGCATAAGTAAAAATCATGTTTAAAGGAATAAAGTTAAAATGTGGATTTGTTTTCTTAAAAATTTAAATGGATCTTACTGTTTTCTTTGAAGAGTTGCCTCCACATCGCAACAACCACCAAAACACATATAATCAGGATGGCAGTTGGAATAAGAAATGCAGAAGAATTTACTCTATCTGTAAAATCTATATCTATATCTGTAAAACAAACAAAATACACAAATACACATTCTTACTGTATAGGGAATTGCATGTATGTCACATTATGTATACACATTACATTACAATTTCAAATCATAATACAAAATACTAAAACCCTTGAACTCATATTGCAAACCCTGAAAATCATTTGCAACCGTTTGGAGGATCTTGACCGCACTTTGAAAACCACTAGTCTGAACAAATGTTGATACCTGAATAAGAGGCTTCCAGAAGCTGGGGTTTCCAAGTGACGTTGCTATTACAGAAGTCTGTGTTGCATACACATTTGATAAGCCTTTTGTCAAAGACAGCTGAAGCTTCACAATCCGTATTTGGGCAATACCGTTTATTGGAACACGCTGTAAGAAAGTAGCAAAGAGTGTCTTAATTACAATACAGGCCCACATTAAACAATGATAGGGTGCCCTACCATTTTAAATGTTTCTTACCAAGAAGATCTACTTTTAAGTGTCCATCGCTGAGTAGAAAGTAGCCCAAACAACACTGTGTGTGTGCACACACTTGCTCTGTTCCATTAACATCACCGGCCAGCCTATATTTATTGTGCTTTCCCGAACTCTGGAATTTACATCGCCTCCCTTGAACTACAGAGGTACACAAAAAGATGCACTCTGAAAGGTAGAATGGTTCTTAAACGTATGTGCTTTTGACCCCAGTTTAAATACTTTTCCATGCCGAGTACCACTATATTGGTCTAGAGAACATTATTTATTAATAAGAAATTAATGTAAATACAGGATCTAATAATGCAATGCCTTTGATATTAGCCTACATTTGTTTAAAACCTGCAACATTAGAGAGCAATACAATTGAGACAAGAATGACATGCCCATTAAATATATACATTATTTTTAAAAACTATCAGTAATTTTTTTCACAAACACTCTCGTACCATCTGATTTAGTACCTAAATTTCATGGTATGGGTCTCTGACAATAAAGGAGTATCTATCTTATACACACATTAAGAAACATTTCTAGAGAGCATTCCATATATGGTTTATCAAGCAGAACCTTTTGCCCAAATGGACCAAGCCCCTATTTACGATGACATTTTTTTGTTTTGTCTTAATTTGTCAAAAACAAGAACTACAAAGAAGCCAAAATTTACAACATATGCTATAGCCTATAATGATTACTTTTAACAATACCCTCCAACTTGACTGCAATACAAATCAAATATAAATGACCAGTTCTCAAGTGTGAATGCTTAAATAACTCACCCATAGCTGCAAATAACACACTAAAGTGTTGCAGGATCATGGTCACTCTGATCCCAGACTATCCAAATGGTAAAGGGAGTCACTTATCAGCCATGAGAACGAAAGGAGTTCCCATGTCACTCCCACGATCACACCTGCACATATTGACTAAAACAAGCAAGGGCATTTTGTTAAGATTAAAAAAAATGTTTAGAACATTTACTAACATTTTTAATAATAAGCATGCATAGGTATACTGAACAAAAAGTTTTCTCTCTGTCTCTTCTGATGGTCATGATTCATTTTCTCTGTACTTGGTGGAAGGTGTTTTCAGGGTTCCTGAAAAGCTGAGACATGTTTAGACAAATATCTGAGCGAAATACACACGGTGTATAGCCACATAGTAGGGTAGGCCCACTTTAACCAAGACACCTAAATGCATTGCCTAATAGGCTATTTTTTACAAAACATGTATACTGTACAGTCATGTGCGCCTATGGCTACAAATATATAAAAAAACATTAAAGTCTGTATTAAAATTTTTTTTGTCAATTGCAGAAGTAGTAGCATTCATGCATTAGGATTAGAGGAATATATGATATGTTATCTTTTTATTAAATTGTTTGATTTCCATTTAAAATAATACGGTTTATATGGTTAAATTACAACACGTGTGCACTCCATTTTAGGCATATTAATTGACCAGCTATAGGCCTACCCGTACAGATCCAAGAAGAGTCGGCCGTAGTCTATTCTCATTCGGGGTTTGATTCACGCGAGTGGTTTTTTTGTGCTGACTGATTCTGGCTAATGTTAAATATCGACGACTTGCTTCACCATAGACTGTAATATTAACCCGTATTTTAAATAGCATATCTTAATTATTAGACTACCTGAGGCGTTTTTTTTTTATTAGCTGTAGCCTATGCTACCGGTACATGCTCCCGGGATAGGCTAAACATGTCCTCCCTCACAAAAGAGTTGGCTGATATTTTCACAGAGGACTCTGAAAATGAACAAACATTTTATGGATTTTCTGACAGTGATATAAACGGCTTGTGCTATGAGGTAATGAGGCTAATGCTCTGACTATCTTACATGCGTTTGAAAGAAGCATTTAAAACTCATCCTACTTGTTAAGTCTACAATACGAGTGTTTTTAATAAATTATGTTGCGCTATTTGCAAAATTGGTTGGGTAAAGGGGTAAAATAACAATTATTCTCTGTATTGATTTAATATAATATACTCCATCAGAATTTAAGCATCGGAGATGGAAATTATGAAAAGCCTGAACCAATCTCCAACAAAAAAGAGAATTCATCTAAACGTTGCCAGAACTTTCAGCTTAGAGTTTCCCTGCGCTTACATCACTCAACGGTGGATAAAGTAGAAGAACAATACAATGACAGAACGCCGAAGAAAGAGGAACATAACCGAATGAAGACACGCAAAACGCTGAGACATATTACATTTGAAGATGAGAAGCCATCTTGGCCTAATGATTCTGGCTCTGATTCTGAAGATGCTGTTTTGGATTCATTTTTGGCAGAGAGAGACCAGAACATCAAGGCTAACAAAGCAATGGTAAACCGATCACCGGCACGAGTTTTATCATTGTCTGCCAACTTTTTAATAACTGGTCAAAATTAATCTAGATTATAGCATCTAGATGATATGTGCTATATCCATGTGCTTTATCTGCTTAGATTCATTTTTATGTTTTGTTTCTTTTTTTCTATAGCTGGCTCAGCTGATGGCAGACCTGCAGAATATGCCAGGAGCTGCAGGAGTCCTGCAGAAAGGGTCAAGCAAAAAGCCAAAGGAGAGAAGATCTGTAAGTAAAATGTTTCCACCACTATTAGTAATGTCTGGATATTTCTTCAAATGTAGGAACTGGATTTGTATACAAGTATGTCGGCTATGTTAATCAGAAACCTCAACATTTAGTACACAATGTCCTCCCAATATGCTATAGGGCCAATTTGAAGAAATACTATCAGTAGGCCTATAGTCTACTTTATAAGTTTAATTTTTAATGTGTGTTTAACTCAAATGAGTCAATAACTGTTTCTGTTGTATAGGTGGTCTGTTTAGCTGAATTACTTGAAATGTTATTTAATTGCTAGCGTCCCCCACAATCTGGCATGAACGTATCAGAGCCCAGGAGAAATCCTTTGAGGGCTTCTCGGAGACAAACGCGTTCCATGGGAATGCGTGAGAACAATTCTGCACCTGAGGAAGAGCTGGAGATTAGTCCGGAAGAGGAGCTGCTGGAGGTGAACTCCTATATTGACTTGAGCAATAATTGTATTGAATTGTTCAGGCTGTTATCGGCTATATTTAGATATATTGGGGCAGTAGGGCTGGCCCCAAATATTTGATTATTCGGGTATTCGTTTGTTGGGTATGTATTCTATTTAAATATTGGGATTCGAGTATTCACTTTTTCACATTATGCATGCATGCTTTCCCATTACTCCCTACTGTCTCCATATAAACCCACATGTTGAAATGTAATTGCCTGCCCTACACTGTGTCATCAATACAATTGATTGCAATTGGCTCTGTTTGTAAGAAGAGAGCGAGGCTATTCATTCAACACACACTTATTGGCTTATACAGGTGGTATATGCTATAGCGTTTTTAATGGTGTTTTTGAGAGAATATTCTAATACTCTTTCAGAAATACCATCAAGTATTCGAAACCTGTAAAATGGTATTTGGGACTAACCTGACATGCCAGAGGAATTCCACCTGGGGAGCCCATTAAAACTGTTTGTGAATGGCAGGTATTTTCAAAAAAATACTTGGCAGTTGATTGGATGAACCATCTGGTTGTTTTCACTGTCAGCACACCTAAACCACACCCTTATAGCTATAAACACGACTCTGACACATTCAAAATGATTCCAAGGCTTTCCAGACTGATTCTCACGGCGAAATTAAACTGAAGCTCGCGAGATCAGGATGGTATCGCGAGACTAATTTGGGCCAGCCCTATGGGCAGAATGGGAGGACTTAAGCGTTAGAGCTATGTTGACTTTTGCTGGTGAAAGTTCATGCAGCAAGCTAATAAATATCATATATGCCTTGTTAATCACCAATCCTGTACAATATGAATGGCAAATCAAAATGTATCTCCATTATGGAGATAAATTTTGCTCCAGGTTTGTAGAAAGCCACAGCGTCGCTCAACTCCAAGACCTAGCAAGAACAAACCCCACATTGTACGACCAGTAGATGAGATAACAGAGGGTGAACTTCAGCTAGTGGCAGAGAACATGATTGATAAGGTCTACAACAGTGTTGTGGTTAGTTCTCATCATTCTTCAACCTTTGTTTATTAAGTAAATCCTAATTTCCACCCAAAATGGAATATGCACTCTCAAATGCAAGCCACAATAATTTGCATTTGTTTTCAGGGATCCACTTGTCATCAGTGCCGTCAGAAAACAATTGATACTAAGACATGCTGTCGCAGTGAAGACTGTCGTGGGATTCAAGGTCAGTTCTGTGGACCATGTCTGAGGAACAGATACGGAGAAGATGTCAGAAAGGCTCTAATTGACCCGGTCAGAACGTGGACACACATGCACACACAATTCACCTTGCAACTGTTTTTTTTCTTTCTTTCATTTCAGACATTACCTCCATTATATAATCTTACTCCAAGGTTGTTTTAACTTGTTTATAAGTATAAAAAGCCCCCTCCCCAGCTTGACCTCTTGTCAGTAAATAAGTATTTTATCCTGTACAATTTCTTTATTCCACACCTACTGTACTGACACATGCTGTCTGATATTCAATGTGTGGGCTACTTTATATCTATAAAGTATGGTTATTGTTTTTTGGGGCAACTTTTCAGGAATGGCGCTGTCCACCGTGTCGTAACATTTGCAACTGCAGCTTTTGCCGTCAGCGAGATGGCCGCTGTCCCACTGGGATTCTTTTCCCTCTGGCACAGTACCATGGTTACACTGACGTACACTCCTACCTCAGCAGGTTTGTTAATATGAAAGGATTTCAGAACCCCTTTGATCCTAGTTGTTCAGTAATGTGCTATGATCCTCAAAGGTCAGTCTCTGAACAATGTACCACAGATATTTTTTTTTCCTCGTCCCCTTTTAGTCTCCATAACAAATTGAAGTGCGGGGAGGAAGAATCTTGATTTGAAGTCAAGACACTAGAGGGAGCAGTTGACCAGTTGACTTGTTTGTTAGGCTCTTCTGAACGTCCATAGAGGTTGTTTTGTTTTTAAAGCATACACGTTTTCTTAACTGAATAAACTATTTTGATAAGTTGACGGGTGTCTTATTTGTTTGGACAAGACAAGTGAGATGACCATATTTTAATCCAGCTGTTGGCAAGTAATGTACACAATAAAAAAATGTTCCCTTATTAATTAATAAAGTAAGGGCACTTGAACTAATGGAATTTGAAACAACAAGTGACAAGATGAAACTTAACACATTTCCCAAAGAACTCATTCCTTTGGGAATGCGTTCAATGGGGAATATTATCAGCATTTATGTAAAGTATTTACTAAAGTCCTTGAACCTCCATTTGTCCAAGGCTGGCAGAAATCTAAACATTTCCAGTAAACATTTGCATAACAAGTATTAACATTGTTGCAAAGAAACTAAAAGTTCAATGCAGAGGAAATGTGAAACTTTGGTTTGAGCTTGTTACATCTGGGTTTAAAGATTACAAATTAATTTTGACATGGGGTAAATGGCAAATAAAAACCGACACATTGTGAAAGGCAGCCACAAATCATACATAATTACACAAAAACTGGACTGCGCATCATATATAATTCTATGCAAAAAAGCTCAGAATTTACAAACCAAAGTCTACATTTATGTGAAAACAGGATTAAATGATAACATAAGTTTGTATGAGGAGCTCTTAACTGAAATGCAACCTCAAGTTTGCAACATTTACATAAGAAAATACACAATAGTTTGCTTTTTGCTATGATAAATGTATCAGAGCATGGTGGCTTGAATACATGTACCTATTCAATAAAGTGAAACAAAGGATTTCGGTGTCCTTAAATGACCTCCCCCACAGTGATTAGTTAGGTCCCTGAAGTCACTATCCATCACAGAAGAAATCCCAGCCCTGTTCTAAAGAGACCATTTTGTGAAAATACCCCATTACAAAATACATACTGGTTGTACAATTAGAGAAAGTTCACTCACCCTTTTGAAAATCAAATCCCACATCTCCAGTCTAAGAACCACATTAACAGCCCACAGATTTGATAGCCCAAAGAAAGGCGTTTTGAGGAATTTCACTTCAAAGTGGTGGGGGTGATGAGGTGGAGGATGAAGCCCCTGCCTTGTACAACAGCCCTGTGTGCACAGGCAGGGCACACCTGAGATGAAGGAAGGCTTGTAGAAGAGATCACACCCTTGACAAGGACCTGAGTCTACTTCACTATTAGTGACTCCTCTTTATATAAAGAGCTGGTGTTAATGTGCATCAAGTTGTATATATTTGATCTCAAATATCAACTGGAAAGATTGGGCCTTGGTAGGAGACAAATCAACGTGCCATTTCATAGTAGTGATAGAATGTCTTCACGACAGCACTATTTCTTTCATTGTTGAAATAATGCAACCACTCATCTCATTCAACCATGCTCTATAAATGCCAGTTACCTAAAAAAAAAAAAAGAATATAAGATTTAATATCTATCGCAGCTTTTGTCCATCAACAACCACCTCTCTTATCGCGCGTCTGAAGATCTTGCCGGGTGGGAGAGAGAAAGTCTGACATTAGACTTGCCCTTCTTGATCCAAAATAAACAAATGCAATGTCCAACAGCAACCACCTCCATCACTCAGTAGCTGTTGCCATTTATGGGGTGAATATCCACCTGCAACACGTTTAATCCGCTGCTGGCTAGTCTCGCTATGCTCTCAGCAGACAGGGTTTCCATAGTAACAAGGGTGGGCTGGTCATTGGCTGCCACAGCTCCAGCCTCGGATCCCTCTGTAGGAGACGAAGCCTCAGAGGACATCTGGGAGTTGATCATTGGGAGTATAGCCATCTTCTTGTTTAGATGAGTCTTGATGTGCTTGGAGAGGTGGTCACTGCGCATGAAGCGCTTCGGGCACTCTGTACATAAAAACTTCTTCTCACCTGAGAGAGAGAGGAAAAAAAAAAGTAAGCGTTATTGGCGGATTCATTTATGAGCACTATGAGAGGAAGTACTATTAGCCAAGGTCACACCACCATTGTGTTTATGAATGCAAGGCTCATGATTGAACAAAGCACACAAACATTGTATTCTGTGCTCTGCCTCCTCTAGCCAATAATTGGACACTACCAACACTTAACTGCAGTATAGTAGTCCACATAATTGTTACTACAACAGTAGACAAGGCCTAGCAAAATCTGTTGGTTTGAGATATGATACAAGTCTGCCTGCAGACGTGCACTCTTAAGTATTCATGCACTGTCAGCCCTATGATGGTCGGAAAGCTCAAGTGTTGCACCAGCTTGCTAAGCCCCGATATTACAATACATAGAATTTTCAGAACATACTTTCATGTTTTTAAAAGAACAATTAGAAATTTGGCTGCACTCACAGTAAAATAGGACTATACAGTATAATCAAGCTCAGTATACATGCACAGAAAATTATGTTCCCGCCCAGTAGGTGGCAGATCATTCTGTGGTCTTTAATAAATACTTTTTTGTATATCTGCGTGCACTGTTTCACAAGCATAATATTGGTGTAATTAAGAGCTTCGCTGAAAATGAATAATTCTTGTATGCTATGCGCTAGAAAATTATATTTACTATGATAACAGGGCTTAGCTAGCTGGCGCACCGCTAGAGCGAATTTATGTTCACGTCCGTTTCCATGCGAACGCTTGTTTATCGTCATAGGCCTGACAGTGCATCTGCAGCCAGACTCTACTGTCAAAATGGGATTAGTCCCATCAACTCCTACCGGTATGGGTTCTCTTGTGGCGCTGGAGCTCGTCAGAGCGGGTGAAGCGTTTCCCACAGAAGGACCAGCTGCAGACAAAAGGCCTTTCTCCCGTGTGCCAGCGGAGGTGGGCCCTCAGGTGGGACGTCTTACCGTAGACCTTCCCACACCCAATGATGTGACAGATGTGCTGCTTCTTCTTGCTGGGGTCATTGCTATGAAATAGTGGAAAGCACTTCACATCATTAAGTACAGCACACCTTTGTCCATCCCATTAGATATTACATTTTGTAAAGACGATAGTTAATGTCTTATAGCCAAGTGAATGTCACTTTGTAGATTCAACTATTCTTATTTTATTCTATTAACTACATTGTGGTGAAGAGTCCGATATGCTAAGGTTAATGATGTACCGGCCCTCTCCATCCTTGCAGAAGGGGCAGGTACAGGCTTCCCTGCGGTTGCGTCGTCCTTGAGGTGTTGGACTGATATCTTCCTCGTCCATGGCAGTGCTGTCATCCAAGCTCTCACCTCCTACCTGCAACCCCTGTTCTCCTGCGGTTTATAACATTACACATTCATTAATAATAGGTGACACATTTTTTGGCATACAAGCATTCAAATGCAATCTTAAAATAACTAATAATTAAAACGATTCCATCTTTAAATGTCTAGGCTATTGATCTTGTTAAATACTAGGACAAGGGGCACACACATTAGAAACATCCATTTGTTAGTGTAAAAGCTGAAAACGAATAAGATCCCATTTCAAACATACTAAAATGGAGGTTAGCACTGAGCAGGTACAGTGAGTATAGGGGAGTGCCAGTGACAGAACTGGATAGGGCTTCAGAATTGATAAAGACAAATATGTTGGGGGGAGTCAAGTTACACCCATCCTACTCTACAGTATCTAGCCAATGGCTATTTAAATTAAATGACAAATAATATATGCAATGTGTTATTTAACTAGCAGTGTGAATTTTTATCCAAATAAACAGCAGTTACACACAACTCCGTAAACCTCATTCTAAAAAGTTTCAACTAATGTTAACTTTGCACAACTGCGAGTATAATACAGATAGGCAGCATAAGGAAATCAAATATCAATAAATAAACAGAAAGAGAAACTATTAGAACTAAAAGTTGATTGTTTATATCAAAGCCAAAATGACTGATCATTTCATGAGCTTGAATCATGAATATGTTTAAAAACAAAAAGGAAATATAGAAAAGAACACAAAAACCATGGCAGGTACCAATTGTTTACACTACAATAAGTATTATTGCTGTTGCAAAAGCATACTGCAGAGATAAACTGGGACTGCTCATCACAGTTGAAAGCCTTGCTAACCCTGTAGTGGACATGGGGCTCTACTCACCTGAAGTGTTGGCGATGGTAATTGGAACCCCTTGCAGTTGCTGCAAGGTTGAGCTGCTGAGTGAGTTGAGGTTAATAGTCTGGAGGCCTGGAATCTGCAGAGTGTTGACAGTGGCTCCCTGAGCCTGGCCCAGCTGGGGGAGAGACTGCATAGGGGCCAGTGTGATCTGAGCTCCCGCAGGGCTCTGGAGCTGGATGGTCTGCCAGCTCACCTGGCCGTTGGGGCCCACCGTGCGCAGAAGGAGGGGCCCCGTGTTTGGCATAATCTGAAGGTTTTGGAGCCCTTCCTGGGTGAGTGTGGGTGTAGCAAACAGCTGACCCCCTGCACTGCCTGCTTGTATGGTCTGGAGGGTGGTCCCACTCTGGATAAGCTGCTGGGGCTGAATGATGATCTGCTGTGGCTGCTGCTGTCCATCTCGGTTGTCTGGCTGTATAGGGACACCCAAAGCAGACAATGCATTCTGCTGAAAGGTCCCCGTCACCACACCGTTGCTGCTTTGCATCTGACTCGTTCCGTATGAACTGGGGCTCTGTGTGGTTACAGTGGTCACTCCGGTCAGGTACCCACTGCTGGAAGATACCGCCTGCTGCTGCATGAGCTGCTGGCTGGCGCCCGTATCCCCGCCACTGTTGCCATCTCCCCCGCCTGTTCCCGCGCTGACGGGCAACAAAGTGATGTTTCCATTCAGCGACATGGGCATGTTAGCCAGGAACTGGGGCTGGTTCTGCAACACCCCGCCACCTAAACCCAGATTCTGAATGGGGATGGCTCCCTGTATCAAACCGGGCATAGTTATGATGTTTCCCGCCCCTCCTGCTCTGCCGGTGGTGGTGATGATCTGCTGGCCAGAAGGAGAGGACACGATCTGAAACTGCTGGCCTGACGCGGGGTCCTGCTGGGTCTGGGTAAACTGCAGCTGCTGGCCGTCCATGGTCTGAAACTGTGGGATCACCTGATACTGAATGTTGGGCATCATGCCTGATAATGTGGTGAGCACCTGTTGGCCCTGCAGGGTGGGTGCCTGGGCGACCACATACTGCTGCTGCTGCTGCTGCTGCTGCTGTCCCTGGCTGCCTGCAGAGGTGGCTGTTGGCGACAATACCCGCCGGGTCTTGACTGCATCCCTGGACGCCATCACCCCCGTGGAGCTGATAGACATGGTGCTGGTGCCTGAGGACACCTGAATGCCGGCGGGAATGATTTGCCAGCCGTTGGCTGTGGAGGTCAGGGTGCCTTGGCTCAGGTCCAGCTGCTGCTGCTGCTCAGAGGGTGAATCACTCTCACTTGGGGTGTCGATCCTGCTGCAGGTAGCTGCCAACAGAGCGAGAGGAGATGGCTGCTGAGAATCCTAGCAAAGGGGAACAGGGAAAGATACATGAGGTGAAAAGGAAAATGTAATAATACAAAAAAAAAGGGGGGTTATGTCCTTATGGCTCTTACTATCTAGTACGCAAGTTAAGTTTAAAGTAGATAACTACTTTAAACTTAAAAGGGTATAGTCAGCTATTGCAAGCTAATACACTTTTTTTGTCAAATTCACCAAATTATCTCCTTGCATTTCGCCATATTATCATTCTGTGCGCGTTGAAAAGATTATCCGATATATCTACACAGCCCTGACTACGTAAATAGGAACACCGTTCACAACAAAGCCGTAGTACTACACATTAGACATGCTGATAGCCATAGAACAGACCTAACCTAAACACTGAATTTTGTGGCAGCTCCCTCTAATTTATATTGTATAGATCCAGAATAATACATTTAATGAAAATCACAGTGTAATAATGAACTTGTAATGTATTTGAGTTGTAAAATTACAATTAGTTGTGAAACACATTTAAGTATTTATATTTAACAACATCCCTTTACAATTTCTCTAGTTTGTGAATCATGTGGCTACTATAGGCTACACAGAGTATGGGTATGGCTGGAAATATGGAGGGGGGGCAGAGTTGCAGAATGGGTGGGACCACATTTTTTCAAGAGCAGCGGCGGGATTTGCTTACCCTCCCCCATCCCACCCATCTCCCTCCCACACTTTATTTTACCCTATAAACTGACTCACTCATCTCTAGCCACCCCCTCCAAGGCCAGCCAAATGGGCTGAGCAAAATGCACCCTTGGCGCTTGGCTTGACAGGAACACCCCGTGTGGGCGAATATACCTGCCCATTCCCCACCCCAGTGACATGTGCTCTTCAGAAAATCAACAACATTCATATTAATGCCTTTGTACTTTCGTTCATTACCGAAGCACAAAAGTAAATAAATATATATTATGCACAGTAAATACAATTAGCATAGAGTAGTATTAAATACAAATAAATAAGTAATCGCATCTAGTAAAATAGGTGGCCGACAAACATACTTGTGTATTCCTGTTTCGCTTTTGACTGAAGTCAGCATCGCTCTCCATAGCGGCCATTTCATCTTGTAGTCGATCTGCGGAAGAAGTTTGAATATATCAATGATCCTAGACCATTACAAAACAGTCACGTTAATCGCTTACGTCAAGCGCTATATTAAACTGTTGAAAGTTGCATATTAAGGAATGCCGACATGACAAATCAAAAGTTTTAGGAGGGTTATATTATTTAAAGAAATACTAGTAACAGCAAGCAAACGAATGCAAGGAATTCCAAGCCAAGTGAAGCGGGGGCCAGATATGGTAGCTAGTTGGCTAAGCTAACACTAACTTAATGGAACAAATACGGTAATGCCATTAACACATCACATAACTTGTACCAAACCATTTAACTGAACTGTAGCTAGGTTATTTTAAAATACGCGCCTCGGATTAATAATACCATTGCAAATGAGATATTTTTTTAAGTTGCATTAAGATTCACCGTTAGCAGCTAGTTGGCTAAATATCACCAGCTAACTACGATTAAGTAGGTAAGTTTGGCTTTACATGTACCGCACGGTAGTTGAAAGTGAAAGATATAAAACTTACAATCTCATGTTAAACAACCTCTACCGTTTTTAACAATATGCTTGAGATTAAGTCACATCCTCCAAATTATTGCTTCGCTCTCTTCAACAGATCCTTGAGGAAAAAGTAAACTTACTGCTCATAATTTCAAGACGGCAGGAGTTTCTACAGCTCCTTTTTGGGTTGACAACTTTTGACAACTTCTCACACAAACTTGATGTTTGACTATGGAAGAGAAATGCTGGTGCGTTTGGTTTACCAAACCTTTACGCCCAACCTTTCGGGGCACGAATAGCCAACTGGGGCACCATACGTCTTAATATACGTGTAATTTAATATTTAAATCAGTGACAGAAGTATAAGAAATAATCAATGTGATTATAAAACCAATTACGTCTCAGTTCAGTCATATATAAGTTTAATGATACTATGACCACCACATATTTTCGAGGAGGAAGAAACACACATAGTGCCATTTGTGAGCGACAGATAATGTATTCCAATGGAAACTGTTATTTCTGCCAAAGCATATATTCAACCAATGATATTTTAGTGAAGCCGGGGAATAGGGTGGAGCCAAATAGGTGAACGCCGTGTACTAGTCCTTTCTGTTAAAAAAGCGCCATTACAAAACTCACACGTAGTATTATAAGTAACTATAATGACAAAACGTCCCTCTCCAATGTTGTCTTCATATCAACTGGCGAGAATTATAAACTAGTTGAAGTATTGCCTCTGTCCGTGTACCGTGGCCACTCCCTGTAGACATTATGTGGGCAGGCAAATTATCAGTGGGAGGAATCTGGGTGGAGAGGAATGGACCCCGTTACAGTCAGTGGTTGTAACCATAGGGTTGCAACCGCGCTGGGTGGAGAAAATAGTTAGGTGGGAGGTTTGGTCGGACATGTGTACTTGTGTCAGTGTAAACATCAAGTCCACCTTTGGACGTACAGTAGCCCATAAAAAAAAAAAACTTGCGGCAGATTAATTTAGACATTATTGATGTCTCTGTGTTCTTGATTTTTAAAGACAAGTTCAAAATGGCAGAAAATAGTGCATTTACACGTTGAACAAAAGGTTAGGAAATTCTAATGTTATGTTTTCTTATTTTTGTTTAAATTAAAATCTCATTTGTGCCAATATGTGCATATGCTAACCTGCCTCAAGTTTGATGTGTAGTCCTACAACAACAGCATTTAGTTTAAGATAGCAAGAGTACCAGAATTGTATACTGACACAACTGTGCCAGCTAAGTTTTTTTAATTTTATTATTGCGACATTTTTGCATGTAGTCTTGCGGATTCTACAGGATGTGTCGCAGTAACTTCCCACGCTGTTTTATTTTCACGAACCAAAAAGAGACTTCCTAAATTATTTGCGCGCACACTAAACTAGACACACAACTTCAGAAGGCTATCCGGCGGTGCAATTATATTATAATAATTAATTGAATTAACCAAAAATAAATGGCGACGCTTAAAATAAAATCAAGAACACAAAAAACGAGATGCTTTATCTGAAGCCTGTGTCAGCCCAGTAAGTGATGCATATATCGTTTTATAGAAAATATAATTAATTCAAGTATAGCAGCGTACTTTATATGCTATAATATATTCTTTTTTATGCATAATACAAACGGGTAAAGTTAGTTTAATATTCAACATTCAATTCATAATCGAAATGCTAATCTATTTAGGCGAACTCCCGTTAGCCAACTTCACCAGTTAATTTTTTTTTTGTTTTTTTTTTGCTCTACAGTATGTATCGAGAGAACAAGTGCAACATTGCGCATGCAGGTAGCGTACACATCTTCCGCAGTTGACTGTAGCTTGTTAAATTGTTTATTGTAATGTTATGATAACCTACCTACCCACATAACGTCATTGTCTAAGTTAAATATGTAGGATTTGTTTTCGGTCAGGTGTTTGCTCGTCCTCAACAAAGTTTTCGTGAAGTGTCAACAAACTGCATCCAGGGCGTCAGTCTGTGAGGATAGGATGGAGAGCCCCTCTTCCACAGACCGGCGTCGAGCTTGGATTCAAAGCAGTCGACAATGGCCGACTCTGGAAGAGATGGACCCTCAGGGATCCTGCCTTACCTCCCAAGCCTCCATAGCAGACGATGATGTATTTTCAGATGGTACGTCATCAACCGGGGAAACGCTGAGCTCAGTTAACACTTCTAGGTTATTTTAAACATAGCCTATTAATATGTGGCATGCCACAAAGCTTAATGTTTTAAATTATTGATTATTTTATTGATATGCCCTAGCCTTCTTATATTTTATATTTCATCTTATATTTTTAGTTAAGTTTACAGTAAGCATACAATACAATGTCAGAAACTACAGAAAACTGTGTTTTTTTATTTATTGTTGCACATAGAAACACATTTCTTGATGCATTCCACAGGATGCTGTGCAGGCAAGATTGAAAGTTGGCTCCTTGGTTGTGGGTGAGTGAGTGTGAATGACTTCAGAACATAACTTTCAGAGACACCAAAATGGCAGGGTGTCAGTGGAAAATAGAAAAACAATAGTAAGAAAGAAAGTTCCAGGAAAACTGTCACTTCAGTGTTATTCTGAGAGAGTAAACTAAACAAGGAGCAACAATCAACCAAAAACAACATGGATTTAACAAGTTGTGTCTCAAATCTACAATATTATACTTTTCAGTTGGTGACACTTTAAACCTGATCAGAAGGTATTTAGGCCTTATTTAGGAAGTACTAATAAAATACAATACAAATGGAGAGACAGAAGTATGAAAACTATATATGCCACATTTGACAATAGAACAAAGGTCCTCACAGAGAAACATTACTCAATACATGGTATTACTGTAAAATGTCATGTGATATACTGATGCAATTGTTTTCAATAATTTGGGGGGGAAATAGAAATGTACAGTTTTAAAAGACAGAATAAGCAAGCTGCATTCATGTATTTATTCAGCAGTTTGTATAAGTGCATGTCAATTTGATATTCATGCTGCTATATCAGAATTTCTTTAATTAATATGAAGTTCATAAGAAGAGCATCAGATTAGGACAATGTTATAATTGTCCAATATTGCATGCTCCATGTTAGTCTTTAACAATTAAGATGCTGGCATCATATTTACTTGCCATGTATGGTGAATACAATAGGTCTGTAAATACTATATATTACTGTATGTATGTGTGTGTGTGTAGTATTTTTATATGTATATATGTGGCAATATTCGGCCATAATGTAAATACTAATACATGAATACATCTCATAGGCTGGAGGCTGGCTCAGAGACCACAAAGCAACTGGGCGTTGGTCAGTGGATTTATATTTTACAACAATTTTTGAAGAATATAAATTATGCAATGTACATTATTTATGAAACAAATACATTTGCAAGTATGTCAAAATAATGTAAATTTCTATATGCTGCATTGGCTTTATGTCTATAGCAGTCTACTGTATATATTTGAGGATCTGAATTGTGCTAATAAAAAAATTAAATAACATGCTTTTATTGTTTCTTAGTACAGTATGTTAAAATATGGAGGTTTATGGTGTGGTTTGATGTACACTAACAGTAAAATATTGATCTCTAGAGGAGATGTTGAGACCCAACAAGAGCTTTGAAGATGACCTAAGTCTAGGTGCTGATGGTAAGTAGCCCACTCCCATACTTACTTGTCAACTAGAAAATAATTACCAGCCAAACACATTTATGCTAATGCCAATGCTAATGCTGTCCTGTCAACTAATTTTCACTTCCTATATAAATGTGTTGACCTTATCAGATCATGTAGAAAGTATATCTATAATAAGAAGGAAGCTACAATAATAGTATTGTATATAATATATTTGAATGTCCACTCATATATCAAGTGCAAGTGCAACATGTTGGAACATTGGGAGAATAAGCAAATCCCTGTCTAGACTAATTTTTAATGTTACAAAATCATAATGTCTAAAATGTATTTAATGTGTGCCATTCTAGTTACCTTTAGAAAATGTGCAGTAAAATGTTCACTGTCAGACATGTATTTGCTATAAGGGATGCATACAGTATATGCAGGGCAAGAACATTAGTAAATTGGGCAACTTAACCATGTCCTACTGGAATATTGATTATACATGCCATGTAAATCCAAACACACACACACACACACAATGCTTAAATTCTGTTACATGCAAGCAGGTTGCAGGTTACAAACCTGCAATTATTTGTTCTTTGTTACAGCTACTGTGTTAATAAATGTGGGAAAAAGTATGCCAGAAGATAGGTGAGTATGGTGGTAATGGGAAATAATGATAAAATGATGGCGCGTGCACATTGCTTCAATTGGGACTAAGCAATCCTTACTGTGGATATTATGTTTTCGATCCTTAAAACGGACCCCTGGTCTGAATTAGTATTTACATGTTTTTGTTTCCTAATTTTTCACACTTTGTGGTGGCCCAGGAACCCTCCAGTGTTGTCCACTCCATGTGAGAGCAGGCTTATGGCCAGGTCAGTGCCAACTCCTCATAATGATCAAAACATTGTTAATGCAATCCACCTAATTTTCACAGGTGACATCGAAATGCCACAGAATAAGGGTACAGCCCTCTTCCTGTCTAGTATGTAAACAGGAAGAATTCATTCACACCTGTTAAAGCCTCTGTCGGTGCAGGTGTTTTAACAGTTACATTGGTGATGAGACTTGTAATGTCTGGGCATGTGCACCCATTCTCTTTGAGTATAAGCAATGTTTTCATCATAACTTGGAATCAAGAGGCTGTTTAATGAGACATAGGGGTTTCTGGGTTCATTGTGTAAATCAAGATGTCCCCTTTTGAAAGGCTACACAGGAAAAACATTTACTTTTCTTTCTTTCTTCAGTTAGTCACCGAAAGAGTAGTAACCTAAATTTATAAAGCACTTTTCAAGAAAATCTATTGTTATGCTAATAACACAATAACATAAGATAACAAGCACACAGTAGTCAGCCAGCCACCTGAGTGCATTCTGTTTGGGGGGCAGGAAGATCTGGTGGTCAGGGTGTTGGGCTTCCAGCCGGAAGCTCATGGGTTCAAACCCTAGTGTTGACCTACCTTGAGCAAGATTCCTACCTGTGTTTTATCTTTTATTAATTATTTTTTTTATAAAGGTAATTTGTTTTTGTACTTAATATGTAATAATAATAATAATAATCTTTATTTATATAGCACTTTTCATACAGAATTGCAGTTCAAAGTGCTTTACAGAGAGGGAATACTGTACACTAGTTGTGCTTCACATAAACAAATACAGAGAAAAACATTAATAAAAATAGTTAAAGGAATCATATAAAAAAAAGAAAAAAAAACAATGTAGTGTTTGTTTGTGTGTTTTCCAGCACACCTCGTCAGAAGCCAAGTTTGCCATCATTGAACCTGAGCCACAGTATGTCTTCTAGCTGCCTCTCCTCTCTCACCAGTAAAACAGCATCAAGGTGAAGCAGTGGTGTTTTAATGAGACTTTGAGCAAAATGTCTGCCCTGCTCCAGGGCATTCACTGCTTCAAATCAATTCATTTAGGTAATCTCTACCTTTCTCCCACAAACAACAGTGTGTCTGAGGTCTTGCAGCTGTGTTCTGAAGATGCAGAGGAGACTTTGTATCAGCTTGGTTTTGGTTTCGATGTGCCTCAGGTTACGGCACGCATTCCCACCCGCTTCTTCACCTTTCCTTCCCAGTTGCAGGGCATCAACTTCCGCCTCTTCCTTGAGTCACAGCTGCAACGGATACGAGACGAGGATCCCAACCTCTCTCTGGCCAGTAAGACCACCAACCCACCTGAAGGAAACAACTAACTAACGGAAATATGTTTTAAAGCCTCCCATTTTAGAGCATAGGGTCCATTACATTTACTGTAACAACAGCAGTGTTTTGCCTGGAAATGCCATGAAATCCCTCATCGAAATGAACCGTTTCCATTTAGCAAAAGCAGCGCCACTTTTATTTAAATGGAAAGCAACACAAAAACACATCTACATACATGGATGTTTGTGTATGTTTATGGGGATAACAGGCCTTAAATACTCATCTATACACAGATGAATTGTGTAATGTATCACATAAATGCCTTTCACCCTCGCCCCTCTGATGTCCTATGGCAGACCTATTCAATTGGCGGCCCGTGGGCCAAATGCGGCCCACCAACTGCCCCCATGTGGCCCATGAGGGGATTGCACCCTTGACCACTACATTAACTCAAAATAATATAACCACTATACAAATCAAGTCAATATATTACTGTAAATTAGTTATTATTAACTGTTCTACAGCCAAGACATCATGACATAGCCTGTTTGTAAATGTAATGTAGTAGATCAAATAATCAACGTGATGAAATTAGTCTAAATGGCACATGGGCACATGGCTCCCGTAGCTCCTGTTAGTGAGGATAATGGTTGGGTATGGTACTAGTCACATTTGAAGCCAAACCGGTAGGAATACCTGGAATTTGGTGCCAATAGTCTAAGTTTTTGTCTTTACTTTGTCAAACAAATGTCATTTCAGTTGTAGAACACCGCATTGCAAACTGGACGCATGTGGGCGTGACTGTTATTTTGTTGTGCAAAAGTCCATATGAGACGTGGAATTAGTGGCATCCCATTATTCTATAGAAAACTTTGCCATAGACTTGACACATTCAACATTAACCAAGCTGCAGGGTGAATGCCCTCAATGTCTCCCTTTCGTAGACGCTTACATAAATAATTGCTGAAAATATGTGGTTTCTCTTGTTAAAATCTGGCCTATCTGAATTTGTAGTTGAGTAGCCCTGTCCTATGGCCACTTAAGGATTAGGTTGTTAGCAGTCAACTCACTTGACCCACTGTACCGTGTGTTCATCCATCAGGTCGCTTCAGGCAGGTGGAAGTTCTGACAGCCATGGCGAACGCCTTCTACTCCCTCTATTCCCATGTGTCCCGGACTCCTCTACAGAAACTGGCCCCACCGGAATTCACGCTGTGCCCCTCTCCCACGGAAAAGATGAGGCGGTTCAGGAGCAGCGTTCGCAGTGAGCCACGTTCTCCGGTGGAGAGGCTGAAGGACACGGTCTCAAAAATGTGCCTCTACACCGGCTCTCCTCGGGGGTCAGACTCCACCTCTCCACAGCCCTCACCCAAGAAAAGGTCCAGCCTTCCTGATATTGCGGGGGCAGTCTTCGACAACAGCCACGCCGAAGTTTCCAAGAAACTAGATTTGGGGCAACATACTGAGATGGTGCAGACTGTGGCTAATGAGAGACAGAGGGCAATGAGAGACAGTGATGAAGCTTGTAATACATGTGTAAGGGAGCAAAAAGAGCAGATTAAAGTGGGTGCAGGAGGACTACAACCTGTTACTTCTGTATGTCCGAGGGGATTGGAGGCCAGTCAGCAGGCAGATGCATGCAGGGCTGACGTTAAACTAACAGACAATGGCACTAGCACCTCTGACATCATAAGGACCTCTTTATCATTGCGATTATCCAAGCAAACTGCGACAGGAAGAGATCGCCAGTGTGTCCAATGTCATTCTGATCTCAACCGTGGTTCAACACAACGCTTGTTTTGTGAGACGGCCCAAAATAAAAGGCCAGATGACTCGATCTCCGTTGACAAGGAGATCCGTGATGTTGTTGGCCCACAGATAGATGAAACCGCAGAAGAGATATGCCGTGTTGATCAACGTAGCTTCCGTCATGCATCCTCTGCTAGAGGGTGTACTCCTAATAGTTCATATTTTAGTTCTCACAACTCTAACATTGGCCAGTTGCCCGATGAGGACACTGGAATCTTTACTGCATTCATGAAAGATCAAGAGGCCCAACATTCAGGCTCAGAAAATGTCTGCTTAGTGGAAGCTGGACAAACACTCATTCCTTACCTTTCTCCAATCACCATGCAATCACAGTGTTACATCACCGTAACAGACTGGGAGAGCGATGTCACATCCTTTTCCTTAAACGCACCAAATTCGATAAAAACTTTAAGTGCATCCCAAGAACATCCCAGTCAGCAGCCATTTGCCCATGGAAAAATGCAGCAGGGACGTCCTCTACAAGATCCAAACCTGAAACATATCCCTACCTCCATCCAACAGGCTAATTCATTTGAACTAGAAGAGGTGTGTTTTTCATCTTTTTTTCTTTGTTTTTATTAAATCAAATGTTCAAACATTCAAACCATGTTCAAATTCATTGTCTCTGTAGATTCATAGTGCTGGAGAAGAAGAAATAAATTCAAGGATGGCGTTCCCATTATCAACAAATCAACAGTACAAAGGTAGGAGCAAAGTTTATATACATTGTGGTGAGTCCCAAGATCTGGTTATTTTCAAACCAATTAAATCTAAATCTTTTGTCATTCATTTAATGTCATCAAAACACTAAATTAAGTGTTAACACTGTTTTCAGGAAGGCCACAAGTTTAATTATTTTTCTAATCAATATGTAGAGCATTTCTTCAATTAATATATGTGATTACTTAGGCTATGCTCACTCCCAAAACTACTGGAATTAAATTCCACACCTTGTACTTTCTGAATTATCCTTATAGAAAGGATTTGTGGTGTCATATAACAAAATTTTCTCATTTCTGGCCTCCTGCCACCGATGTAGTAAAGTGAAATACAATCAGGAGTCTGCACACTTTGTGCCACACATGCGCCCGGTGGAATCCCAGCGTTAGAAGCTTTATAAATAGAAAGCAGACTAGATGTCAGCTGCAGCCACCTGGACTGGGTCTCACAACAACTGGATTCCTTTGTGTAGGCGGCTGCAAGATAACAAACTAGTTCCACTTAACAGTAATATGCATGTTGCTTAAAATCCTTAGTCTCTTGCTCAAAAGCAAATTTGTACGTCAATGAACATCAGACTGACAAGTTTGTGTCATTCTTGTTTACGAACAAGCTAGTCAAAATGCTTAGCCATGTTCTCAGTATAACTAGTAGGTTATGAACTATAGGCTGTTTAGTTGACAATTTCTAGCATATATATAGAATAGTGTGTGTATGCAGCCTTATATACAGTGCATTGCATGTATTTCAACTAGTCTAGAGAACTAGTTCTCTAAAATAACTAGCTGGTTGAATATTGGTTGATCTACCACTAAACACATTCCCCTTCATAGGTGAATGTCAAGATTCACCTGAGAGCAGCTAATCAATTCAAGACACATTTACAAACAAAAATCCAATATAAATGACAATTTGTTGAACCATTTTGCATGTAATGACCTATACAATTAACTAATGCCTAGAATGATTTGGGAGCTACGACGATTCAACACAGTGCCAGCATAATACATTTTGATCAACATGTAATAAGCAACTGATAATGTAGGAAGCTGCAGACAATTCTACATAACCTAATCATTTGCATGAATTTGCCAAAGTAATTTGTTCAAAACCAATGAGAAATTGCTTTTATGATGTGCAAAGGTGACTTGATTATGTGGACGTTGAACAACTTCAATTCTGATCTGAGAAATGTACCAAAATGACTGAGAAACTGTAATCAGACTACTTTCTGTAGATATGATCTTAAGGAAGCGTCCTACATACGCTTTTTTTTTGTTTGCTGTGCAAGCACATTCAGTCTATAATGGTTTCCACTTCCAAGAAGCTAAATAGACTATTGGTTAGTATTTCCTTTCCTTTCTTCTTTTGTCCTTTTGTAGGTCTAGTAGTTCGTGGGGACAGCATACAGTCAGACAGTAGTGGCTATGCAGAGGAAGAAGTCAGCCCTTCTTCAGAAAGGCATGAGAGCTGACAGCAAACACAGCATGTTGACACTGAACTCATGCAGAACTACACACCAAAAGTGTTTTGGGAGTTTGTTTCATTGCAGGTAGTATTTGATAGATCACTGACATGGACTAAACTAGTCCAAAACATTGCTCTGTACACACTGATAATACAGAGTTGGTATTTTGTACTGTTACTATTTTACATTGTAATTAAAGTACATTGTAATTAGTTTGAGGATGTCATCATTTTTTGTGTGGATAAGAATATTTTAATAAAATTTAATTTAAAATAACCTGATATGCCAGAGGTATTCTTTGTCACAAGTCCATCTGGGGAGCCATACAGTGAAACTGTTTGTGAATGGCATGTACCGTAACACTCATGCCCTCTTCGGGCATTTTTGTATATTTCAATTTTCTTTTTTTGATTTGGTGATAATTTTAGCTGCGTTGCCGCTTGTGGCATTTAACTTTGCAAAAATGTAGTACAATTTTAGAAATGTCTTTTACTCTTACCCTTACTCTTAATGCATTTACACCCTTTCGACACCTTCGTGGCAAACATGTACACCCACACAAAAACTGCTATAAAATAATCATACATCAATATTTCTTAGATTTTTCTTTTTTAAACATCACTTCAACAACTTCAGACTTGCTCAAAACTACCAAACATTAAATACTTTTAATGTTTTTAACACTTTAAATGCCAGTTAATCATTGGAAGTATTTCATTGTTTAGAAAAAAAAAATCTATTTTCTACATAATATATAGGTGGATGGGGCGTTGGTGGTAACTAGTCTTGGACATGTCAAAGTTTAGCAACAAAATTGATTTGATTGCATTAGTTTAGTTAGTTATTTTATGTAGTGCCAGATACTCCCTCTGGACACCTTCATGGACAAAAATGCCCCATTGACTTCCATTGAAACCACACATTTTATATAATTGCTGTTACAGTAGATAAACCCTGGCATTATGTAATGTCAGAATTTAGAAGAAAATATATATTTCATTTTTACTGCTACACCAGATTGGGGTTTTCCTACTGTACGCCAATTCATGACATTCTTGTATTTTTGCCATTGATTTATTAAAACCAAAAGCAGAACAAAATATTGCTGTATGATTTTATAGCAGTTTTGAGTGCATGTACATTTTTGCCACGAAGGTGTCAATAGGGTAGTAATTTCGAGGAGGGCACAAGTGTTAAGTTGCATAATTTTCAATCAATGTATACATCACATACTCAAAAGTTATGTTAAAAAAAAAACTTTATTTAAAAGAAACCCACAAATTGTAAAATGTACATTGAGGCATTGTAGTCTAAATTCTGGTATAATTTGTATTGTATATGGAGACTACATCAACATTGTTTTCCTGTACATGATACCTGAAAAATCTAATCAATTTTCACTTTGACAAATAAAATGTCATTCCATAACATGCACTGGTTGAGGTAGATATAGTAGCATTTTGGTTGGTTTACATAAGGAACTAATTAATGTGCACCATTTTGTGTTCAAATACATCAACTCATAAATATCCTGGATTGCCTACATTAAGTACAAGATCATACATCAGATTTTACCATGAGCTACATGGCATCTATCTAACATGGCAAGGATCCTAAAAAAACAAAAAAACAAAGTACTTGCATAATACAAATAAAACAACTTTTCCGAAAATAACAAGGAATTGTAAGGAAATTCTTATATAGAGTCCTTTCTTTGTGGCTCTATAACTTCAATCTTAAATGGTACCTTTACATTATTTTCAGTAACGGTCATGAAATTGACTGGTGTAAATTAGGAACTACCGTATTGCATAGTTGAAACACAAAATACACAAATCTAAAATTCAGTTCATTACTGCAATTTCCACAGCTAATACGTAATTACATTAACGATTAAAATATTGGACTGATGTGTTGAATGTGACTGACTACTTTTTTCCATTAGAGTAAGCTCTTAAGAAAAATATTTAAAAATCATTTACCAATGTTGACATATAGCCAATATTTAAAATAGCATTGTGCAATCATAATATATTGATTCTCTCTCTCTCTCTCTCTCTCTGCCCCCCCCCCCCC
>JAODUK010011599.1:0-29092 GCA_027564635.1 Typhlichthys eigenmanni | reverse complement strand
GTAGTGTGAAGCACTTTGTGTTACATGAATTTGTATGAAAAGTGCTATATAAATAAAGATTGATTGATTGATTGATTAGGAGCATTTACTCTCCAATAATTTACTCTTACATTTTACATGAAAATCTATATTTCCTAGCCTGGCTCCGCTCCTGACTATTGCTCTCAGCTAACTTTGTTCTTGAGTTTATTGTCTGAAAACCCGTTGCACATTAGCGTTTTCACAGCCAGCCTGCTGGCGGACCAATCAGGGCGGGTTAGCGAGATGACGTTGAAGTCAAGAGTGTTGAGGAGCTAGATGAGGCCGATGGTGCCATCGTGACCCATGGTGTCCAGCGGTGAGTACGGCGAGCGAACACATTCCTGCCCCGTACCAGCAGAGGGGTTTCCTTGGTGGCTGGACTCCGCTCACACTGAAGGAGCACCCTAGTCTGAGGAGGAGGCAGGCTCTCTCCACCTACCCCTACCCCGGTGTACGGGCTCCTCGGGGGGGGGGGGGAACAGTACACCTTGGTGGGGCACTGTTGGTCCCGGCCATGGTCCCCCAGATGGAACAATGGGCCTTTTTTTGGGGAGAAGAGGTGTGGGGAAGGGGGGGGGCATGCAGCTGGGCCTGCCATGTGGAATAGGGACGCACACACACACACACACACACACACACACAAAAGGGAGGAGAGGTAAGGGCCTATGAGTTGTAGGAACCCCCAAACCTAACCACTCCCCCTGTCATCCTCCAGCCCCCCCCCCCCAAAACACACACACACCCCACAACACACACACATCTTTTTTCTTTCTTTCTTTTTTCTGTGTGTGACTCCTGAAAAAGGCCACAGCTCTGCGGACACCATTTGCAATGCAGATCGTGTCCAGGAGGAACATGGTGGGAGAGTTCGCTCTGGGGGGAGGGGGGGGGAGGAGAGCATCAATAGCGCTGTATCAATCTGCTGACTGCTAATGTCCCCCTTGCATTCTGATTCTTGACCCCTTCCCCGCCACCCAACGACCCCAGAACCCCCCGCCCCCACCCAACCACCAAATTTGGCTCTCCCGCCATTGTCCCCTGGGCCCGCAGCACTACACCCCCCCACCCCCCCCCTCTTTTTCTCCCTGCCACTCCGCTGTGCGGCCAGAGACGCTACATTAGGCGAGGAAAATCCACAACTTACTCTCTCTTTGAAGGGAGCGGCAGTAACTGTCATTCAGAAATGTGCTTAGCAGGTCTTCGACCCTGCAACAGAATGGGGTGAATAATGGGAGAGAGGAGAGGCCGGGAACGGGGGTCAGTTGGGGTGGGTGGGTGTGGCGTGGGGGTGGGTGGGTGGGTGGGGCTGGCCGTTAGTATTTGGAGAAGGCAACATTTAACCCTTGTGGTCATTGTCATAATATCCCAATTTGTGTCACAAACTCTGGTTAGAGCGACACGGTAAATCAGAGGGAAGAAAGAGAGAGTGTCAGGTGATGATGTCGCCACACGGAGAGACAAAGCGATGGCTCCGGTGAGCTTTAGCTCGCCTCGTGTTTCCACACCTGCACTCGGGTGGACGGAGATGCCAGCTAATTAGTTCTGCCAGTAGACACGCTAATTAAGAGCCACAAAACGCCTCTCGCCTCTTTCATGTCCGACTCGCGATGGCGCCTCGGAAACATCTTTCACGTCTTGTAACGGCAGAGACTGTTCCTTTTAATATACCCCACAGTGTGATCAGAGATGATTACATGTCAGTCAGCCGTGATAAACAGGTATCATAAGAGTGATTAGAGAGAGGTTTTTTTTAGAGCCAGATGAGTTTCATTTCATCCCGGTGGACGCGTTGTATAATTATGTCATGCTTTCAAGTGAGATAATCTACCTAGCTTGTTCCATAATGTCAACAAAATGTGCAGTAAACAGTTGTGATAAAAAAATATACCGGTATACATTTAACAAAGACTAGCCTCTAGTAGAAAGCATTAGTAAATCTGCTGTAGCCACAGATCTCTGGACCTCAGGGGCAAAGAGACTAAACCAGACTGGGAGTAAATGAGCCAAGATGTCATTCCTGTGTAGGCAAAAGAGTCCAGCTTTTGCTAAGCAGCCTCACTATGCGGCTAGACTGTGATGGAAGGTCATCTTGTGGAGAGTTGGCTCCCGTTTGAGGTGAACAACTGAAAGGGCTGCATGTACGCTGACCCTCTCAACTAACTTAGGATTCCAGTGCAGTGTTACAGTTGCGATGAACCCAGGAGAACGGGCAGCCTTTTTCGTTCCTTACTTAAGATGCAACGGCGTAAGGATTCAGTTGTGGTCGCCTAGTCTCTAACTCATTGGTATTCTCCCTCTGTTCACAGCACTGAATAGAGGGAACGGGAAGCTTGTTTCGCTGCATGCATGTGTGCGCACACATACATGCATAATTGTTCCAATACTTTAATTTGAGTGTGAATTATAGGAGTGGGCTTAACTCCAATTATCTTTTGTGCAGTTTGGTGTACATTTAATTTAAACACACTCTCCAATCATCGTATGATGAACAGACCAGACCAGACTGCCCTTGTGCAGAAGAAGTCACACAGTGGACTGGATCCTTCTGAATGTTCTGACTTGGAAACCAATCTGCCAGTTTGCACTGTCCAAAAGAGGCCCGTTCAGTCCTGTTTATTTATTGGCAGGCCTGAGCCCAGTAGCTTTTAATCATTCATATAGAAGTCAACACCACAGTGGATCCTTTTCCCTGAACACTGCCGAGGGAGAAGATATAGATTTAAATATTGTATAATGTTTTGTTTGAATTAAATACTTTGTCTTTTTGTTTGTGTTATTGTTTCATCAGACACCTTTTAGTTATTATGTTTTTCCTATAATTCCCCAACGATGTATTCATCTATTCAGAGAATAAAGGATTGACCCCAATAAAGGTGTTATTTACCCTCTCAGAGATAACACATCAAATAACAAAGTGGGTTACTTTTAGGCAGCACTGGCATTCTGCAATTGCCTGCAATGTGTATACTCACACAATCGCTGAACTCTATTCTGATAAATACATTAAAAAAAAAGAAACTGCTGGGAAAATCTAATAAATTGAATTATGACTTGTCTGATAGAGGTCAGTGGCATTATGCTGACTGACAAAATCACTGTTGTGAATCAGTCAGTTAAAAAGTTCAAATTAAAACCGCCGTCACATTTACACCGGGTCCAACGCGGTCAGATATTAGGAGCGGAAGGGAGGAAATAGCTAGATTAACAGTAAATAATGTGCACTTCTTATACGCTAATGTGCTTGACCCCACCGCATGGGCCTGGAACAAAGGTTGGGAAACATTTTAATGAGAGAAAACACACTGTGGTGTGGTGAGTGTAAGGGGGAGGGGTGTTTTTACAGGGATGTAGGTTTAAACAGAGACAGAGAGATGTAGCGAAAGAAGGAATATATGTCAGAGAGCTATAATTAACATCGTAAACTCAGCGGCCAGAGACAAGAGTAAACGCATCATGAATCACTGTCTTCAATCACAACAATAACAGTGTGCAGTGTAAAAAAACATGTACTACTATTATTATTATTATAATAATAATAATAATATTAATCATTATTATTATTATTTTTATTATTATTATTATTAGATCAATATAAGAAGTGCATGAGTGTGTACGTGCTGCATTTGTGTACTTGCATGTGTCCGAGTCTTATTGAAATCATGAGTAAATTCTTTTGGCGTGATGACCAGACTTGACGAATGTTGAGGCACAGCTGCTCACAGACGCGTTGCTAGCGCTGTTCGCTTTGGAAATATGTTCTGACGTCGTGGACGCCCCAGCATCGAGGGATTAAGGGACAGGCAAAAGCACTATTACTCGGGAGATAGAACATCTGTGTTTCTGAAGGGCAAACCGCGCGATTCTTGGAGGAGCGACTGTGTCCAGCGCTAGCCATTTAAAAAGGTTAGCCAATTTGCCTTTAAGCAAACAAAGTCAGTAGCCTCATGGCAAGCCTTGCACTTACAAATGTGGTGAATGGATGTGCAAACAAAGACCACTAACTAAAGAATGGGTACAAAAAAATAAAAAAACACAACATTTATTCAAAGAGAATGCTCACCGACATTTTTATAAAAGACAGAAGATGAATTATCATGACTAAATTCCCTAATAACAAAGATTAGGAGTGTAATTTATTACAATGAGCGTCCCCAAAATGGCAGAGGTATGAAGTCAAGACAAAAGCTTGATGAAATACGCCGTTTAGAAATGTTGGCATTTACATTTCAAGTGCAGGGTAAAATGAGCACAAACCGCATGAAAACATCAGTTCGGTGGAGGCAGCCTTGATCTTAACAAATGACTATGAGGAGAAAAGATGGATTGGGAACTCAGAGGGTCACCCACCGTTTGACTGTTTGCTTTTGGTGTTTGCTGAGAAGGCCTCTTTCTTCTTCTTCTTCTTCTTCTTCTTCTTCTTTTTACGATGCCATCTGCATGGTGAGGAGAAAAGCCTGCATTGTCTGTACGCACAAGCCCCTTGTGAGTGATCGCTGTGTTGAGGCGTTAATGATAATACCATTTGAACTTCCCACACCGCTTTTCTTTCATGGTTTACAGTTCGACTCCCTCTTGCCAAGGAAAACAAGAAGTGCAATCAACAATTTCTGGCTGAGCAATTATGCAAGGCGCAAATGCCCTATAGTGTTTTGTTTGTGGCGGCTTGTCGCAGTGCAAAGCTGGACCGGCCTGGCTAAAGTGCGCTCGGCAGCATTCTTTTAATCTACGATGTTGTGTCAATTCCAGCATTTTCCCATCGTAGCCTGAATAAGGAGAAAGCAGCGCAAGCATAACATCAAAGACGTTAAAGCAAACATTTTCTGGCAGACGAAGAGCCTATAGTTCAATACCTCAGAATTCTCACAGAGATTGATTTACAGTCAGGGTGCCAGCCAATCTCTTCTCCGCATCCCAGGGCCAACTAGGCCTAATGTCATTTGGTATACTACTTTAACACAAACCAGTAGCTGTTTTGATGGGGCTGGATTCCCACCAGCCACAGTACACTAGGGAGCACGGCATCAAGAAAACAACATGGAAAAGACTCTTCGGGGGTCAAACACAATCTTATTAACAGATTTTTAACAGCTGACATGCCTAAGCATGTAAACTTTTCCACTGCAGCTGTCTACGCTCTCTGCTTGTATATGCTAACTCCAGCCCCAGAAAATATGCTTGCTCCGCAGCTCCCCTCAATAGCTGTCATTCCCGGTGGTTAATCACTTCAATTTGTGTTGCTGTGGCTGTACAATTGTTGTTGTTGCTGTTGTTGTTGTTGTTTTGCTGTTTTCTGAGCATGCCCAGAGGAGGTGTTCTCTTGAGCAGTTGCAAAGAAAAGAGGTCCTTCTCTTTCTGCGGGGTTGATGCAGGCAGCTCATTAGACACCTCTCTCCCCATCTCTAAACAGCCTGGTTTGCATATTGAGGCAAATGGAAAGTGAAGGTGTTGAAGGTATAGGGAAGATGGGATCCCAGCTTAACTCCTGATTGGCATTTTCTGCCAGGGCTTCTTCAACGTAGACAGTCACCCAATAATAAATTCCTGTCTACATTGCCTGGGCCCAGAATATTCTACCCTACTGTTCCCTCTGTGTTTCTATATGCCTATTACCTGTTCTATGATTATAAATCTCCAGGTGAGATGGCCATGGGCTCATGGCTCATGAATCACACATTGACTTGGACAATAGAGTTTACAGCCTTTCTGTATAATGCTAAACCTGAAATGATTTGGCATGCCGGTGTTCTGACAATTTATGCTGCCTTGTCGAAAAAAGCTTCTTATTGGCATGGGGACATTACAAATATGCCCAAACAATCTTGAAGTTGTTGTTAATGGTGTGAATTGGTTAACATTATGTAAATATTTATTAAATATACAAATGTTAAATGACTTATTAAGCACAATTCGACGGGTAGCATAAATCGTCAGAACACCGGCAGAAAGGTAAAAGGAAAGTGTGTCAGGGAAATACGATATAGGTTATTAATAAAACATAAGGTATTCAGAGGCCACAGGTTTAAGCCTTAATCCTGGCAAACTGTTTTTAGGTTTGTTTATGTTTTACAATTAGATTATAAGAAAAATGTAAATAAAGTAAAACATGTCAGTTATTTCTAGAAAATATTATGATTAGCAGTTGGGAAAATATTTAAACAATATACATATTTTTAATGGCATCACAATTGTTTGTTAAACAAAACAATGTGTCAAATATTTGAAAGTTGTTTTCAAACAATCCACTCTGAAAATGTTAATACATTGTGCTCCAAAAAACATGAAATTGTTACAAGTATAGATCGCAACATGTAACTTGTAAACATTGCTTTAAGATTATATTTAAAATTGAAATTAAAAATGTATATTTAAATATGATATGAAGGACAACTTTAAATTAAAACTTAAAACTTTACATTAAAATAGTGTACAGATATGTTGCTTTTTAAATAAATAGGAAGTCACACACAACACTGCTAAAGTAGCTGTCATAGTTTAAAATTAAGAATAATTTAATTAATCTTAATTAAGATTAATAGATTAAAATTAGGTTACAACATTTCACCTTCCTCCAGACTGTCTGACTGAACGCGGTTCGTTTCACATGCAAATTCTCAACTCTTCTAATTTACTAAAGGCTCTTTGGAGAACTCATTCATACGTTCATATAAGAAGGGGAAGGGGAAAAGAGGTTAGGGGCATTAAAGGGGCGGATGCAAGGTTGAGGGAAGGGTGGGGGGTGGTGGAGAATCCCAGATGTTGAGTGGCAATAAATTAGCATGAGGCTCTATAAGGTGGAGTGACCCTAGCGTTGGCTTTGTGACGGCGGCAAAGAAATTAGTTGACGAGATCTCCTGGGCCCAACTTTGCCGTCTCGTGCACACCGTTAAAGCGGGTGAAATTCCACGTCTGGCAACCCAAGAAAACATTTTTAAAAATAAAACATTTTAAATTGTGGCATAACTTCCACATCTACCACTATGAATGTATGGAAACCTTTGGAACATCGGTAGGCCATTCCAAAATAAACAAGGTCACTGTGTCTGCTTTGTTCAGATTTTCCATGGATTTTTTAAAGACCGTTGTCCTAGGACCAGTACATTAAAATATACTCTTTGGGGCGAAGCCTTCTCGACCCCCTGCCTAACTGGTGACATGCCTTATGTGTTAATCTAACAAGAAAGCCCTCCCCGTGTGTAATATGTGACATAACTCAATGTTTGGCTTCAGGAAAATAATGGGGTTTAAAATATGGATCTTTGAGAATTCCTTTCTAAACATTCTGCCATGGTCAAACCAGGTCCCTCATGAATGACACATATTTGATTGTGTGGCTGTGATGTACAATTGTGCGTTACATATATGTAACACATGCCTTATTTCACATTTTATGATGAACACCTGTTTTAATAAACTGCAGCCCATACTGTAGAAACAGGTTTTGCTTTTTAAATTGTCATTTCCTCTCGCTTCAGGACCTAAATAACCCGAAAGAATGAAGAAACTAAAAACACTTTGGAATTAAATCAAGCAGGAAGGATGTCAGGTATTCACTGCAGTGGGACCCGCGAGTGAAACCAGCGACATATTTTAATCTGTGCTTTCGACATGTAAACAGTCATTAAGGTGGTTGGAAATGCACTCACTTTTTTTTTGTTTTGTTGCTCAAGGGATGTAGGATGCCTTGCCAATGTCTACACAAACATGATGACATTTTCAAGACAAAAATTAGGAGCTTGCACTGGGAACTTTGTACAACTGACACACACACGCACACAAACACACACACACACAAACATAACACGCATCTATTCAGTTCCGGGCTGGCAAATAATGTAGTTTCTCTACCTCCGGAGCTCCATGGCAGATGTGCAAGCGCTGTAAAAATGGAAGACTTGCATTGGGGGGCTTGTTAATTAACTGGGTGTTTTGAAAGGGTGCGCACACATTGCCTTGGATGGCAGGTTGGCAGTACCTGATTAGTGGGAAACGGGGAAGAGCTGAGACGATGCTTAGCTTCCCCCAAAATAAAGGGAGGGGAAATTCTCTCTCGTAAACACACACAACCCCCCCCACACACACACACACACACACACACAGGGCCATATGCTAGCCGCGGTGTTTCTTTTTTTCGTTTTCACCTGACAAACCACATTCACACAAGATAACGCGGAGACACTGAAGAGGGAAAACACATGTCTAAAGCAACTCTTTGAACTGGATATTCTGAGGCAATCATTAGACATTCAACAACAGTGTTGTCTCTGACCTGGAACATGTTCCCTGGAAAGCGGGGTAAATTTCCCCATGTGATGATGATGGTGGTGATGATGATGAAGATGATGATGATGATGATGATGATGATGATGAAGCAGTTATGATCTGCAACTTTCCATTCTTTCAAACGCTTTCTAGCGTGGATGAACTGAAAAGTAGTATTTTCCTTACTTCACCCATTGTTTTGGCTGATGACCGGGAATTTGATGTCTTGGACTCAGATCTTGAAAATGAGATGAGTGTTGATGCCACTTACAATACAAATTATAATAGTAGATTGATCATCAAAAGTGATTTGAATCATCCTCTATGACAGGATTAGTTTTCATATGCCTAAAAAGAATATATTTTGGCCAGTGGGAGTTGTCAGTGATGGCTGATACTCTGTTGGCCAAAGACATTCTGCTGAAGTATTAAGTAGACGTCGACATATCCTGCCTAACCCGTTTAAATTACTTAATAGATGATACAGTATTCTGACAAGACATAATCATATTAGCAACAATGTGAAAAATCTCCGCTGTGTGCGGCAGATGGAAAATATTTTGGTGATAAGAGTTCCAGAGGGATCTGTGGTTGCAGGATATTTGTGTTTGGGAGCCATACTGCTACTTCATAGATGCCCTTGGTGTCAAGACCACTATGAAGAGCCCAGCCCTCTTGGGAAATGCTATTGGAAGCCTCCATTGTACACTGGGGTGACAGAGAGAGTTAATTTTACAAACTGATCTGCTGTGTTTGTATTCGCTGTGTTTATTTTAGAATGTTATTGTGTCTATTTGGCCTATGTGGATATAAGGACAGAAATGTCAATATTAGTCAATATTTTTGTTGCGGTCAAGCTGAAATCTGAATCTATTTAGTCCATTGAAAGAGTGGGAAAGTATGCTGTGTGTGTTATCTTCTTGGAACAATATTGATCATATCATATTGCTAAACTTAAGCTATCGCATGACGCATTTCAGTTTCATTTCATTCTGACACCATGGTGTGGTGTGTTCGAGAAGGGAAACCTCTGCAGCGACAAAGTGTCCTTGAGCAAGGCATGGAGGACAGGAGACCTGATCTGGAGGTGTACAGCTGACATCCACCCAACCCCATGCCACCACCAGGTACACCCCTCCCCATCTCGTACGCCCTCTTCGCTCCCCTTCCAGGACCCCCGGCACCTCCCTTGCCAGATGGGGTTCCCCCCCACACCCCCACCCGTGTTGGGTATAGGTTACCAGGACCTCCCCTCAACTGATCCGCAGTCCAACTAATGGACATCTGTCACAGTGCCACAACAACGCACCAGCCAGCCCACTGTCAGCAACCGCAATGAAATATGTATGAAACAGGGATGTTTAGCACTCGCTGGGGCCTCGGCGCGTGCCAATCAATGATTCGATCCACCGGCGCCGAGTGCATTTATTATACATCATCTTTTCATGCAGTCAATTGTATGCATTGGGATTCCACCTCCAGTGGTGCTGCATTGAAATGAGGAGAGAGCAAAAAAAAAGAAAAAAATAATTGTGTTTAAAATTTAAAGTGCTCCCGTTGCCCCGAGTTACATGCCTTGGCGGTGTCACGCGCACACTGGTTGGAAAGTGAGGTGCTCTGTCTTTGCATCCCCCTCTGTACAAACATCTGTGCCCTCTCAAACTTCACACCTCAACCACCCCCAAACATCTGAAAACATTTGTTATTTTGTCATCGCTGTTGTCGCCGTCGTTGTTGTTGTTGTTGTGAATTGTGTGATTATGCTAACAGTCCCGCTCGCTGCCTCCCTAGGCCTCAGTGACCCGAGCGCTGCCAGCCAAGGGCGACGCCGGCTAATGTAAACCAAATCCTGTACCTGGGGGAACGCGGCCTATTCATGGCTAATCCGCTAGCCTGAAGGCTGCTGTTTTTAATGGGGGGCACCGTGGACGCAATCATTGTCTTCCCTGCCGAACGAAAGAGACCCTGCGCAACATGTGAGCCCCCCCCCCCCCCTCCACACACACACACATACAGATATACTGTACCTTAGGAGTGTGTAGTGGTAATAGTTTTCTGTTTCCTTTCGGATTCTTCCCCATAGGTCACTTGGGGTCAATCTTGCCCACATGCTGTCCGCTACCGTGGCGACACGGCTTACATAGCTACGTCGACGTCGGCTCCTGCGTCGAGAGGGTAGCTCGTCGGAGTCAATGAAGGAGGAAGAGGAGCTTAGAAGGCAGTTTAGGAAGTGACTAACAGCAGCGGAGAACACTGCTGGTTCCACGTCCTTGGGAGACAAGGACATTAACATTAGCCAGTATGGTAATGACGAGGGATAATAATGATCATAAAATAGTTTCCAACTGTTTCCAACAGCTCCTTTAATGGAAGGTCATTTGAAGGTTATTACCTGTAGATAGACCCTGAAGATGTGTTTGGCACTTCTGATGATCAGTTCACTGATGGCAATTCTCTGTCAATGAATATTGTATGCGGTATTAAAAACGCTGACATTGAGTAAAGTCTTTTTGTGGTTTTCAGCAATGTTACACTGTGGTTGAAGACTAGATCATCTTTCCACCACTGTCAACCCTTTATGAATATACTCAATTTACATGTCAGAGCCATGCTTAACAGCACAATGGTGTTTTTGGTCCAGGCATAAGCAGTGAACATCCAGTATGACGATGTGGTAGCGACATGTGACGGCTACCTGTATGTGGCCGAGTCTGTCTTTCTCCTCGGACCTCTCCAGTAGCTGCAGCAGGGAGCCCAGGTAACGCACATTCACACCGCGCTGGTGGAGCGCTGATGTCAGCGTTGCTCCGTCCATAACCAATGCCGATTGGTCCAGGCAGTCCCTCAGCTGAAACAGACAGACACACACACACACTCACGCACGCGCACGCACACACACACACACACACACACACACTCGCACACACTCACGCACACGCACGTGCACACACACACACGCACGCACACACACACACACTCGCACATGCAAATGCACGCGCACGCACACACACACACACACACACACACACAAAGACAGCCAGTCGGTCAGTCACTCGGTCATTCTTCAGGATGCATAAAATGAATACTCACTACAGCTGGAATCTGATTGGACAAGAGGAAAGAGGCAGCATCCCATAACAACGTTTTCTGTTTCTGAACACCCTCAGCACTCTCAGGGGGAAAACGTACACCTACAAGAAAGATTAGCAGACCAATATTCAATCACGTACAGGAATAATGAGTAAACATAAAATGTATGCTTGAGAATGTTTCAATAGTATATTGTCGAAGTAGCCTAATGTTTTCTTTTATTTATTTTAAGCTCCAGTATATTGTGTTTTGTGTATAAACGATAGAACAAAATACCTGAAAAGCAAACATCAGGGTTGAAGCGAATGTCAAAGGAAGAGTCGCTCACTGAGCCGATAGCCTTGCAAGAATTGATGACCACCTCTCTTCTCAGAAGATCTAAAGTAAAGACATAATGTTAAACATATTTCAATAGCACAGCCAGTATTGAATAATAGTTTTGCTTATGTTGCAGAGATCGTACTGTACATTACAATATATCATTCATATACATTGATGTCATACATTAATTAGAAATATGCATATTATTAAAGCCTATACCGCATATAGAAATATATATTATTATATATATATTAAAAATCTTAATCCATAGTGTGGCCATCTCCCCTAGAGCAATGGTTTGTCTTATCTTCTCTTCATTTTGTTTATTTTACTAGAGTTTATTTTACCACCCATGTCAGCCCCATTTTCAGTTGTACCTGCTCTGGCCATGTCCTCATTCAGCCCTATGTGTTCAGCCTGGGTGATGTCTGCTGAACTTCCTGCCTTCTCCTGGCTTTTGGGAGCATGTTCCAGCTCGCTGAGCCCCACGGACACCATGTTGAGGAAGAGATCATGCCTGGAGGGCAGCACAAACACATGCTAATAGCATATACAGTACCTCAGTATGTACAGTAGCTCATTGCATGAGGATACCGTGGCTACACGCTCAGAGCTGAATCCTTCATGTTTTCACTTGTTGCTCCAACAGTGCCAACAAAACTGACATACTGTAGGAGTGCCAGAGAGATATGTCAATCATGTGTGAGTGGCCCAGACAGGTCTCCATGGAGATGTTAAATGTATTCTCTCTTCATTACCTGTGCTGGACAAAGGCCTCTATCAATTCAGCTCTCAAGGTGGCCAGGCTGTGCCGATGTTGCTGTGGGTAACCAAAACGTCTACATTCTTCAGGCGCCTCCCCCTCATCCTCGACACCTCCCGAGAAGTGGAAGTTGACGTCTGGAGGGAAGGTTCGGATAAGGTCTAGAATGTAGGGCCGTCCGTCATTACCCAGAATGCCCTTGGTCTCGACGCAGGAGCACAGTTCCACAGAGCTGTTGTTGTGATCCAGAACTTGGTGGCGAATCATTTTCAAAGGTCCGCAGGTCTTATCCAGCAGCTCCAGGAACCTATCGGCAAACGTGTGTGTTTACACCTGAATGTGTATGCATGCTAGTGTGTTTGTGTGTTTGTGTTATACCTGGGGTGTGTGAAAACAGTCTTTCCATTGTCATTAGACCCATAAACAACACTTTGCTCCTGGGTCTTTTCCAGTATACCAGGAACTATGCTTTGAGCTATGACACGGTTTCCACGGTAATCCACCACCACTGTTCCCAGTGTGTATAATCCATCAACGTCAACAGATGCATACGCCTGTACCAGAACAACAGATGCCCTAAACATACGTTTTTTATGATTCAATAGACATTTTCATGTTTCTTATTCTGCCTTGTATAATATATGCTTACTTAATGTAATTAAAAAATATAGTTTGTCCTATGGAAACGTTTATTCCACTTTATCAAGTTGATCATAATGGACATACTGGATTTGATGTTCTATCTATAGTGTAGTAGTAATGTACTTTTAATGAATTGAGCAGCTTCACTGCTCATAAACCATTTGTGTAGTCAGGCATCAAGGCGTAACTGATTGCTACCTGCAACCCTCTCAGGTCACAAACAGCAGCGGCATGGGCAGCCGCATCGCCCCCTAGTTGGCGGTAATGTTCAGCCACGTCGAAGCCCAGGCTGAATAACATATTGTTCCACATGAACATTTGCATACGAGGGTCCTCCCCAGGGTTTATCGCCATGACGTTACCATCGACCACCGCAATGGCGCCTTGCGTCGCGGCACCAACAAAGTCACTGTTGGTCTACAAGGGAAGGATTGTTTTAAGTATCTTGATGAGCAATAGCACGGTGTGTTTTACTAAGTTATATGCTGAGTGTTAGAAATGGCTAATCAATCACTACCACACACACAGATTAATGTACACATAGGTACGAGTTTACCTTTAAGTCACAACCCAGCCATGTCTAAACCTAGCTCAAGATGATGCCTCACCTTGAATATGTTCCTCTCTCTGTGCAAGCGCTCCTGAAGGTTTCTCCTTGGGAGTTCTCTGCAACCCTGCAGCTCCTCATTCCAGTCTCGGCTCTGTGCTCACAGCAAGCATAATGTCAGATTTACATTCACTGCATGTGCATACGCATGTGTTCTAGCTCCTATATATTCAAGCTTGTTCAGCAGCCCCTATACTAAGTGAACAATACGGGGACCTGTGTGTCCACAACCTGGCCCGCTGTTAGCTCATCCTGTCCCATGCGACTGGTGTGTGTCTCCTCCGCCCGTACACAGTCCAGGGCGTGGTCTATGTGCGGGGCGGTCCAGGTATACACCTGGTACGCTGTGGCCACCCGCTCATATGGGTGCTGCAGGAGCCTGGATAGCAACCAGACCCGCTTCAGTTACTCACTTACTAGGCAGACTACAGTATGTACAGCTTGAAGACGAGTCTTATTGTGATTGGTATGCAGCATCTTAGATGTGATTGGTTACATCTGATGTGGAGTGGCTGTACTGTTACTGCACCTGCCGATTACTGTATATATCAAACTGTACAGTAAGTGTCTGACAGACTGCTCACCTCTTCTTCTGCAGAGTGCTGAAGGTTTTCCTGAAAGCAGGGCTGACCTGATTCAACAGCTCCACCAGAGAATGGCAAAGGATTTTGGGAATAGCAGGCTTGGGGTTGAATGTGAAGACAGTCGACCTGCAACAATCAACGCAAGTGAGGGTCAACTCTGAATGTAATATTCGCCATATCACTATGAACTATGAGGAAGACAGTGTTCACCGTCCCCTAGGTTCTTCACTGACGTTCAATGTGTGCTGTTCCTGCTGGAGCTGAACTCACTGGTTGAGGTAGAAGCCACGCGTGGAGCAGCTAATGTTCAGGTCTCGGTCTTCCATGGTCACAATGTTGAGATACATCAGGTCCCCGTGCATCTTCCTGTTGCCGGGCGGCGGGTTCCAGCTACTCATGGTCAGGACCCGCAGGCACTGCAGGGGCTACCCAACAACAGGACAGATAACCTCCTTTTAACATAAAATGTTCTCGTATCACAGAACGTTACCCGCGACAAAAAGAAAAACCCCTCACCTTACTGTCCTCTCTCATTGGTTGCAAAGCAGAAAGAGGGAGGTCCTTGGATCTAGGAAGGATGTATTCAGGAGGGCTGCAGTCTATAGGCTCCGTCTTTGAGGCTCGCTGCCTACCGCTACTTTCATTGTCTACAGCAGGGAATGTGTTGAGCTACAACAGAACAGTGGTATATACAGTAATATGGGTGGAACTGGAGAATAGAAGGGGGTGTTACCCATCTCCCCCTGGGTGTACAGGCTGAGGTAGGACAGGGAGCTGCCGTGGACACCATTGTGAGCATCGGTGGGGTCAAGACTCCTCAGAAGGTTGCGAACATGTCTGAGGTGAAGACGGGCGTCACGGATAGTGTAAGGGTCTGTACCAGGGAGGGGGGAGGGGTTGCTGCTTATTGCATTGATGACCATTGTTGTCAATCACTGTAAAACCTGTTCATCCAAATTAGGTCAAGCTCACTTGGATATATGAGCCTTAAATACACTAAATAATTAGTGTAAAAAATAAAATGTTGCCACTCTCTACTATAAGGACTTGTATTTATAGTAGATCAATGGTAAAACTATGGCAACATTTTATTTTTTACACTAATTATTTAGTGTATTTAAGGACTTGTATTTATATATAAGGTGGAACTGAATAAAATAAAATAGAATAAAATGGTATAATTAATAAAACATAAACCCTGCAACACTCATAGGATGATTCCAGTACCTTCCACCACCTTGATGGGTGCTCCCTGCTGGAGGCCTGCAATAGAGCATAGTTCTGTCTGGATTTCCAGCACAGTGCCTCCTAGCTGCAAGGAGAAGCAGGTGCGGTGACATGTCATTTTGTGGTCCATCAGCAACTGGTGAAGCTCAGCTACCAGCATCTGGTCTGACACCTGAGAACAAGACAGAAACCGAGAGGACGTAAGACATCATGGGATGGGTGTTAACATACATTAAGAATGCTATTGGAGCAGGATAGGGTTAGACTCAGCTGGAAGGCCATGCAGCATCCAAGCCCTAGAGTTGGCCTACCTGTATGCATCCTTGATGCTTACAGATGCCTAATCCCTACCTGGAGCTCAAAGGTTTCCGTCCCAGGAGCCTGTATTCTGACAGTAAACCCCATTTCCTGGCTGCTGACCACTTCCTGGATGCCAAGGTCCTCCCCTATGCTGGTAAGAGACAGCTCTGAACCAGCGCTTGTAGAAACACAATTGATTTCATTCGGCGGAACTGACAATAGTAGAGTGGGGAAAGAAAAAATAAGATGAAAATGATTTGTGTTCAGACATAATACACGTGCACACCAAAACAGAATAAATAACTGTGAATGATTATAGGCTATCTCTGGCTCCACCCCATCAGCTTACCTTAAAACATGAACACAGATGAACAACATTTACCCACCTCTGACATGTGGGGAAGTAAGAAACAGCCTGTCCACTGAAGTCATTTGTTTGTCTGACGCAACTCTCTCCGACACCACATCATCTTTTTGATCAGTCTTGTCCTCATTGTCCTGGGCTTGGCCTGAACAAAGTTCAGCCTGACTCTGTTCTGTAGAGTTGCGTTTTTTGTTGTCCATGTTCTGTTCAGTTTCGTTTAGCTGACCTTCTCTATCGGAAGTATCGTTTTCCATCTGTCCATTTTCAGCAGGGACGATGTTCACATCTGTCTGGTTAATATTACTTTCTATAAGAGCATTGCTCTGATTTGTCGCATTAATAATAGGCAGTTCTGGGCCAACAATAGTTTCTTGATTCTCATTTACATTTAAAGTCTGTTTTATTATTTGTTCAGCAACCCGGTGTGTTGGGAGGGTACTTTGTTGTGCATAGGTCACTGTGGGGTCACAGTTCTCCACAGTTTGATTTTGACTGTCGTCGGCATACTGTTTTGTCAAGTAAACATTCGGCTGTGGCTTGATAGTGCCCTGTCCTTTAAAAAACATATCTGGTTCTGTCGTTATCAGTGACGTCCGCTCATTGACCGCAACTGCCTCTTGGGGGCGCTGTTCTCTCCCCACAACCTGGTTGCTACACGTCACACACCCGTCAGTTTGTGTGTGTACTTCAGTCAGGCATCCCGCCAGTGCCTGGACCCCCGTTAGGAAGTGTGTGTCCCCTTCAGTCTGAGTCTCAACCTCAGTGTGGAACACCTTCCCTCTGTTGCTCCTCTCCTGCACCTCCTCGCACAAATGGTCCCCCTCCTCCTCCTCCTCCTCCTCCTCCTCCTCCTCGGCGGACACCAACAGACACACCATGGGCTCCACAAGGGCCTCGTCCGCCCCCAGGCCGCTGCTCAGGAGGATGTCAGGGAACAGGAAGTGCTCACGCTCCAGCACGGCGGCGCTGGTGGCGGTGTCAGAGACAACAGTCAGCAGGTCCTCGTCCAGCTCGTCCAGGAGGCTTAGGGAGTCGTCGCATGTGCTGCCATCTGAGGACAAGAGGGGGGAGCCCTCTGCTCCCCTCTCCGTTGGGCCAGCTGCACCCTTGATGTAGCTTAACAGGGTGTGACAGCACTGGACTATATTTCCCATGGTGCCTCTAGATACAATACAACACCTATTGTTCTTCTGACCTGAGTGGTGATTACGTACAAGTTCAGAGTTTGCCCACGTTAAATTGTAAAATGCAACATCAGGAGAACATATTTTCTTGATACATCGGCACACTGCTATGCTAGCGTAGCACGGTCATTGTTTACCTATGTGTGTGTCTGTGTGAGATGCTTGTTAAAGGTTCCCTATATGATATGTTTAACATTAATATAGCAGCAAACCATTATGTGATATAGTGGAGGTATTGCTACCTGAGCAGAACATTACATCATTACATTACTCTGTGTGTGTTGTAATTTGAGCTCTTCTGCTGTTTTCATAGCCAGTGCATGCCATGCATGTTAGTGTGTATGCGCGCGTGTACCACAGAGCATTTGTTTTGGTTTGAGATGCTGTTGTGTTTAGTGACATCTAGTGGCAGAAAGTCATATAGTCACTTTAGGCATGTATGGGCAGCAGTGGATGATATTTAACCTGCCAATGCCAGTCACACATTTACAACATCACAGCAGTTCTTGCAGTGGAATTACCTTTCAGTGAAGAGAACTGGACACTTCGGATACCAGATTATAGAATGCAATATCTGATTTCTGAAACACAGTAGGGGTAGACGATTGTCTGCAAAATGCCAGACACCAGTTATATACATCATTTTGTACAGAATGCTAGGCACATTAAGTTTGAGAAGCATTTGGTTCTGACAAAACCAATCGAAAAACAATAAGGCCTACTTTGATTTACTTTAAAGACTGCTTACAGACTGCTTAGGTAAGACACACTATTCCTGCTTTAGATAGGACACGCATCTGATACAGTGCATACAATCTAAAAAACGAATGAAGAAGAAAATAGTATTAGCATAGGTCATCTGCAGGCCCTACCAGCCAGTGTGGACTAGTAAACACTGCCTGGCCATCTTCTTCAGAATCCCGTTGAAATCACAGTGCTGAGTATTCCATGCTTTCCAGTCGAGACTTCATTCTCCCTACTGCAAAGCCACGCTACACACCGGTTGTGTGTGTGTGTGTGTGCGTCCTTCTCTGCCCTTCGCAGGATATTCCTGAATGTGAGAGGGCTGTCACACAGGCAGCTGTTGAGAGCTATTCGGCCCTCTGATGGTGCGGCTCACTTGTTCTCTCTCTCTCTCATGGTCACGGTTGTTACCTGTCTGAGTCCAGTAGAGGGCAGCCTCGACCAGCTTGCCGTGACGTAACATCCGGTGTGGACAGTTTGATCCATGCTCTCTGGAATATGAGCAGTGGGCGAAGACATCAACAGCCTCAGCAAGACTCCTGCTCATTTTGTCCAGTGTCATGAACAACACCGGGCCGTGATACTGTATCACTCTGGGCATGTGGGGCCATTCTCTCTCTCCTCCCTACACTGGCATTAGCAGAGACTCCCATCGGTTGCCATGGCAGCACTGCAGGAAGACATTAGCATTCTGAGCGGAGCTCTAAAACATGGGAACATTCTAGAACTGGATGGAGCTGATTTGTACACTAGCGTCACAGCAGCCAGTGTTTTGTCTCAAGCAGAACTTTGTGTCTCATTTTCAGCTCGTCTTTTCATAATGTAACCACACTTATACAAATCCTAGTTTCTAGTATGATTATATGACCATTCACAATGCATTTCATTTCAGTTACACTAATGTGTTCGTGACAGGTCTCAATCTTTTCACCCACTGGCTCACTTTTGTCTGCATATATTACATTACATGCTTGTCAGCAACATTGTAACCATGACAACTGAAAGCTGGCTTACAAGACCCAGTTCTGTGTGGCTCTGTTAACGTCAAATGTTAATCATGTGAATTAAGCATTAAACAAAGACAACATAGTTTTGCCACTATGAGGCACATTGCATGAGTTTAATAAAGTGCAACTAACACAAAATGTCCACTGTCAACCTCCTTAAGTAACTTTCAGGGCCTGCTAAAGGGCTAGTGCAGAGAAACAGCAGTTTGCCACTTTACATATCATATATGTGTTTAAAGATCTAGAGGCAAAGCTACTACTTACTGGCAAAGGCCAAGTGTTAAAATCAAAAGGATATTTCCTCTTTTGCAATATTCTTTTTGACGTGATAAAAAAAGTGGTGCACTTTAACTTACAGTAAGAAACAATATCAGCAGCTACGTCTACATGTAGGTCTACATCTGACATCTCTGTGCTAACTAATCGTTGTATACCTTGCTGGAATATGCAGAGTGCAGAGGCTCACAAGGTTACATTTGTCAGTCAGCCTGTCCAGCTCACGGCCAGCCACAGTCTAAGAGCTGAGGTTCACCTCCTCGGGCGTGCAGCATAGCCCAGCGATACGGGAAAGGGATACGGGACCCCCCTTCTCGGTCACAGGGCAGTCTCTCCCTCCGCCGGACCCATGTCCACCCTCCTGTGCACCCCTCTTTCGTCGATGTCCTCCCACTCGTCCTCCAGACCCTCCTTGTCCCTGGCTCTGCTGGGCCTCCTCCACCGCAGGAGTCTGTACCTGAGCGGGACCAGGAAGAGGGCGGGGTCGGGCATGGGCTGTGGCCTCTGGGGCGACGTCACGCGCTCCTGCGGCACGCAAGCACGCACCCGCTCCTCCCGGGCGCTGAGCCGCCTCCCGAGCTCCATGTCCGGTGGGGGAGGCGGGGACAGAAGCCAGTCTTTGTCTTCCTCCTCGTCCTCCTCGTCCCCTCCTCCGGCTTCCTCTGCAGGCTGGTGGGCTCTCTGCTGCCTCTGCTGGTGAAGGCGGAGGCGTGCGGCGTGCAGCTGGCGGCACAGGGCAGTGGCGGCGGCACTCTGGCGGTGCAGCTCGCGGCTCAGCGTCGCCACCTTGTGTCCGCGCCGCTTCAGCTCCTCCAGGAAGAGCCGCTCCTCGTCCCGCAGGCTGCTGCCCAGGGCAGACGCCCGCGCCTGGCCGGCACGCAGCTCCCCGCGTGCCGCCAACGCAACGCCCTGCTGCTCCTCTAGGAGGCGCTCTGCGGCCTCGCAGCGCGCTGCCAGCTCTGCCTCCTCCTCTGACAAACACACACAGATACCTTTACAGGCTTTGGATACCTTGAATATCTGTCCATCATCTCATCGTCAACTGTGCTCCTATTTCAGCGGTCCAATCAATGCCAAAATCAACTCTTGTTACATTTCTCACTTTCTCTGCAGTTCTGTCTTTGTGCCCTCAGTTCAATGACGTTGCGTTTATTACTGTAAAAAGGCTTGAAAAATGATATAAGCATGACCCGACACATTTGAAAACTTGGTCCTCTCTTCCCAGACCACTTGGCTTGACGCATTTATTATTTCAGGTTATTAGGCTATCGTTTCATTTTACACTTGATTTATTAATAAATATTTAGATATAGCAATAACAACATTAATATTGTACAATGTCCACTTACATTGTCTCAATTACATAAAAAAAGATAGAAAATACCAATACATACATTACACTTTATTATTGTTATTCGTTTTTTTTATTATTGCTTTCTTTTCCAACAACTGCATGCAGATGTTCTGCGCACATCTATGTAAGAACAACATGGAATCATAATATATTGCATTGCTGGTAACAATTACATTGTTCTTGCTTGGCAGCAAGGAGTTTGGTGGTCTTACCTGCTATCGTCCTGTCAGGAAATCTGGAGTCAAGCTCGCAGCTCAGTTCTGTAGAGAGAATTCAGGCAAGAGCAGAGAGAGAGAGAGAGAGAGAGAGAGAGAGAGAGAGAGAGAGAGAGAGAGAGATGGGGGTGTGGGGTATGTAACTGCACAGAGTAGATAGGAAAGAGCCATTTGAGATGTATTTTCAGACTGACCCTTGCAGCGTCTTTTGAGTTGCGTGATCTCCATCTGCAGACCCGTGAGCATGGCCATGTGTTCTTGCTTCAAGAAAGCCATGTTCCTCTCCACACTCGCTACCTGCTGCTCCAGTATCTCCGTCTCCATCTCTCTCGACAGCACCTGCTAAATATATTAGTAGGCTAAATATGTCATGGTAGGAATAGAAAAACGGTGGTAAATACTCGTTTAGTACAATTTGGTTCAACACATAAACGGCTCAACGCCACGATATTGTTTCCTATTTCCAAGCGAGCACGCACAATTGTTCGTTGACAATACTGTGAAAAGATACATTTACATTGTATATATAGCAGCAACTTTATGCTGTGTCCTACCGTGCAATTGAACTGCAATTCTGTGCAATGCGTTTTTCATTGGTTCGTATCTCCTCTGAAAATTGTCCTCGATCAACCGAGACGAAAGGAAAAAAGAGTCGGTGTCCGGATTAAACGCTTCACTTAACGGGTTGTTTGAATCGTGATTTCTTCAAGACTACGGGCTTTTCGTAAACCTACTGTAACTGTCAGTGGTCAGTCCGGTGCGATTCCGAATGTTATTATATGATCCAGCTGTACAGTAGACGCAACCTCTTCCTAACCTTCTGGTTTACTGTAGGCTACGTCGCCGTTGTCGTGCTGGAATTGTTCCCTCCGCCAAAATGTATTATTTGTTTACAGTAAGCTGCACTCTTGTTTGCGTTTCTTTTTCTTGCGAAATACGTATACAGAAACTACATTTGACGTGGTAGTAGGATTATTTGTAATAAAATTGTAATTTTCAAATTTGAATACTTAATCAAAACATTATATTAAAGTATTTAAATCAGTAAAGTAAATCACGCAATTATGCAAACACATCAAAGCCCCCTCGAATCTAGGCTACACTAAAAAACACTTTCCCTCCTCAAAAAAAAGAAAAAATAGAAAAAAGAAGGAAAATAAGACTGGATATTCTATGGAATTGTGATAGGGAAACGGTTTCGGCATGACATCGTCACGCAGGAACGACGTTACGTCCAGCGTGCTGCCTTCTCTGCGAATAAATGCAGGTATTACACAGGTAGCTCAGAGAGTGGATGTAGACTTATTAATGCATCGGTAAAACTGAAACATTTGTTCATGATAAGAGTTTAATGAAAATATACATTTAGTAATTTATAGTTAGATTGGTCAATTAACTAAATATTGTAGTAGTTATCAGCCTTAATTGTTTACCGTTATATTTGTCAACATGTAGGCTAAGCCTATAAAGGCCAAAATGAGCATCTTGCTCAGGATAGCATGTCCAAGACAAATAAATGTAGACTATATTGAAATGCTAAATGAATACTCAATTTAAACCAAAGTTAGAAGTAACAACAATGTACTTAATATTTTTACATCAATTAATAATATGCAGGCCTACTTACTACACACAGCCTACAGCAACGGTTATATTTCGGACAATATGGTTTTACAAAGCATCTTCCTTTTTGAGGTTGTGTAACCTTGTGTAACCTTTGACCTGTAAGCAACAGGTCAAACCCTCTTCCATTGTTGTATGGCTAATGTTTATGCCTGACTACATGCTAATAAAAGGTTTTCATTGTTAACGCAGCGCTCTGTTTCCAAGAAACTGGGCGACCAAACTCTGCCGCTCTTGGCTGTCGCCACTCTGCTTCTTGATCATGCTGGCCAGTGGCACACGCTTGCTCCGGACGGACGTCTCATAGTAGGGGCATACTTTCAGGTGAGCCGACATAGGAGGGGTCTCGGCAAAACGCCACGACTCCACCGCGGAGAAGAGGCGACTGAACTCCCACACCTGGAGAGCAGGTGAAGAAAGAAACCAAAATAAACGTACGAGAAGAAATGAGAGTGAGAGAGAAGACACATTGAAAGTTGAGTGGAAAAGAGGAACTCAGGCTAAAATACAACAAGAAAGGAGTGGTTAGAAACGCCGGCATCTCACAGGTTTGGCTCTCCACTTGGCTCCACCACGGTGCGAGCAGCTGCTCCTCTCCCAGTGCAGGGTGACCATCCCTCTGTCCAGCAGCTGAGAGGAACACACGTCCCTCATGAGGCGGGACACCAGGGCCAGTTGGAACAGGGACAGGCTGTCCAGGAAACTTGCCATGTGGCAGAGCACCTCGTAGGGCAGGCCGCTCAGAGACTCCTCCCCTCCTCCCCCCTTCACTCCCCTCCCCCTCTGGCCGCTGGTGGCCTCCGCTGTGGTCCCAGGAGGCAGGGAGCCCTCGCTCGGGGGGGTGGGGATGTCTGGACGCAGGCTAAAGCTGCCCAGCTCCTGGCTTAGAAGGAGGGAAAACGCTGCAGCTAGTGATTATTAGTGATTAATAGTGATTAATGAATGAATCATTAAAAGTGATTACTTCATTCATAATATGCTCAGGTTGGTTATACAGCAGTCTAAATGTGTTGCTGACTGCGCCTCATAGCGCATGTGAACATACTGACTCACTCGTAGGTGACGGTGGCCTTGTGTGTGGAGGGCTGGAAGCGTCTCTGGGTGTAGGTGCACCCCAGGTACGCTAGAGGGCAGCGCTGCTCAAACCAGCCACTCAGACCTGTCTGGATGTCGCTGTGAACATTTCTGGAGCACAATAACAATATTGTGTCATATTAATGGGTAAATCTGACACCCAGCTAGTTGTAATTAATTAATTCATCATTATCATCATCATTACATTTAGTTAGAGAGCTCTCATATTGAGCGTGTAAACACTTTGTTGTTGTAGATTATATTATGCCGCAAACGTGCCCACAGAAACCGCAGCCACCTGTAGTGTGTGGGGAACTCCCTGCGACGGAAGGCGTGTCCACAGAGGAAGGTGAAGACGGAGCTGCCCTTGTTGTGCCTGCTGGACACGCTCTCCGCCTGCAGCTGAACGCGAAGCTCCAGAGGTCTGCCGGCGGTCACCTCCGCTAGCGTCGCCTTGCGCTTGAAGGGTGCCGTGCTGAACAGGTGCGTCTGCGTCCCCTCGTCCACGTAGAGTCCGTCCGTCCCCTTGGACTCGCTGATCTTAATGTGATGTTGGATAAGGCACAAACCCCGCGTGAATATCAGGTCTAGTTTATCGGGTAAACTAGAACTAAATCCCAGTAGCTATAGACCTTGTAGTCTAGTGGTCTGGGTGAGTCCCAGCAGGAAGGTCATGGGTTCAAGTTGTTGGCCGACCTGTAAGCAGCAAGGTGCCTAACACCTGTTCCTTGTATCTCTGTAACTGTATGTAAGTCACTTTGGATACACCATCTTCTAAATTACCTAATTGTAATTATTTATAGAAAATATTAAACACCCTTCAGAGGTTTGGAGCACAGCAATTTACCTTTCCCAAGCCCCGCCCCTTTAATTTGTCCTACCTAGTTTCTGGAACTAGGTAGGACAAAACACCATAGAAAGCTATTGCAGCAAAACAGACAGTTGATGGAAAGTTCTGTCAGATTCAAAAAATGCTCAATTGTTTTTGGAGGACATACAAAAAGGGGCGGGGCTTGGGGAAGCTAAATTAAATGGCATCAAACAGCTGTTTTGGGCAGGGTATTATGTAGTGCGAACATACAGAAGGGTTTTTATTTTATGTATACCCCTAACATAGCATAGACACAGTAACAACAATATACTGTATGTTATCATAATATATAAGCTCTAACACATTACCCTATCAGTTCAACATATAGATTCCCCAGTAACAGGCATATGACCTCATGATGACCCACCTTGTGACCCATGACCTCTATCTCTGCGTAACCCAGCAGGGTTGCTTTGGCCTCGTCACTGTTCCAGTCATCCTGGCTGGTCACGAGGTCAGAGGTGTCCACGCCACGCTCCTCGCTCGGCGTCGATGTGTCGTACAGTTGGACTCTGCGCTTATAACGGTAGCTGTCGGGCACCTTGGAGCAGACACAGGGCATTGGAACAGATGTGTTCTCTTTAGCAAGCATTCATTATATCATTGCTTCAATTCAAACATTTTCATAGACCCCAATACTGTGTATTACTACAGCATAGCTGTTTTTATCCCCCTCTGTGTTATTATACAGTTATTATGTCACTAAAGTCCATGACTCAACAGTCACATTTCTCCGTTGAGGTCACTGCAGCATTATCTAGAGCAGGGGTGGGCAATTATTTTGACTTGGGGGCCACACTGAAAATGTCAAAGAACTTTGCAGGCTACATTACTATGTTAACCAAAATGCTAAAACATTTTAAATTAAAAAACAAAACTGCTAACTTTGTTAACTTGCATATGTATGCATATATAGGCTATTCTTATGCACCATTTACTTAATAAAATTATAAAATTATAAATTAATTAATTAATTAATTAAAATAAAATTATCAAGGTTTTGTTTGATGTACCAGGAGGACCAGGTAGAATGTCTTAAAGGGCCGCATCCGGCCCTCGGGCCTGACTTTGCCCAGGCCTGATCTAGAGTAACTGAGCGATGAATGTTCCATTTGCGACCAAGCTACTTCTGTTGCAAGGGCCAATATAAAAGACGCAACACTGTACATGGATTGCACGGGCCATCTAATACACTATTTACTTCTGCATATATCTCTCTGGTGAGAGGTGCAGCTGTTGTGTTGTTGTTTTCAGAAGCGACATGAGAGTAACCACAGAAGACACACGGACAAGAAGTGATAAAATCACAGATATGGGTGATGGTGGAGGACCTTGAAGGAGCGCAGGGTCTGGACGGGTATGGGCTCCAGGCTCCCGTACACAAAGTCTTTCTCTCTCGGGGTGCAGGCGTGGATCTGTCCGAAGTTGAGCAGCATGCGCCCGTGATGCACCAGGTACATGTTGAACTCCTGTGGGCTGAGCTCCTGGCCCAGGCGCTCCAGCACGCCCTCGCTCCACGGAGCGTGCCCCACCACCTCTCTCCGACCCGCCGCGCCACTCTCCCCGGCGCCCTGGCTCTGCTTGTTGTGATCCTTCAGGTTGGCCTGGGCCGCGGCGCAGCCCCCCTTCTCCATGCTGAACATCATCTCACACAGGTCGCGCTTCTCCATCCGGACGCCCGTAGCGGGCCTGGCCCCGCCCTTATCGCCGCCGGCGTCCGGCTTCGCTTCCTGTATGCCGTTAGCGACCGGCTCGGAGCTGCTGTCCCCCGAGGACGGCTCAGCTGGAGGGAAACACACTTGAGACGAGCAGGGGTGAAGACACCGAGACACCATTGTGATTCATTCTCTGTCGTATATCCCACAACACTGCTGTTGTTGGGCTTCTATGCCGTGCGTCATTTATTCTCAAACTCATTTTGTCAGCTATAAAATGAATACAAAATGTGCTCATTTAAATTAATATGATATTTGAATGGGTTTTAAGCATTCATGTCATACTAAATGGAGAATGATAGTTTTAAAATGCACTAGGATCTCATATCTATTATTTTGTGATCCAATTGTAAATTATTTATTTTTTTAAATCGTATGATCTCCATTGGTTCGTGTATGCCTGGATAGGGGAATGCGTACCCCCAACTGAGAAACACTAAAACACTCGATATCACATTACACTTGGTAATCGTCACCCTGAACCCTCTGCTGTGTTTTGCATTACAGTGTAATTCACCTCTGTCAGCCGTTTCCTCTTGGATGACACTGTTTATGTGCTCTCCGGTTGCTTTCTCCTTTTTCTCCTCCTCCTTCGTCTCCTCTTCCTCCTCCTCCTCTTCTTCCATGAGCTCTGGGTAGAGGTGTTTCATTTTCAGTCGGGCATAGAGGGCCCTCTGGTCAGCGAGGGCAAGGGCCATGTCTAGGGCCTCCCCCTGCCCTTCCTCAGCATGGAGCGCATTCTCCTGCAGGGCGGCGCTGTTGTGCGGGTTGGTGTCGTCCACCGGCCAGCGGTTCCACTCCATGGAGCAGCTGACCACACTGGCGGGACACAGGTGCAGGTGGGAGGCCCTCCAGGCCCTGGGCATGGTGGCCGGGCAGCCATACTGGGCGTTGAGGCAGGGCACCCTGACGCTGGGGCACAGCAGCAGGTGCTCCTCCTCTTTGCACAGGTGGAAGGAGGCTCCGCACAGCAGGCGGCACGCGGCCATGGGGCAGCTCACTGCAGGCTCCACACGGGCCCTGCAGCGCACACTGTAGCATGACTCACAGTGGAGGTGGAGGTGCTGTCTCTGCTGCCTGCTGGCACGCCTGGAGACATGGCTCTGGGGGGGGGGGGGATGGATGGATGGATGGATGGATGGGTGGGGGGGGAAAGGTAGGTGGAGGGATGGATGGGTGGGGGGGTGGAAAGGTGGTGAGCGTTAAGGGGATGAAAGCTATTAAATAAAATGTTAACATAATTAAATAAGGAAGCAAAGTGAAAACAATACAGTGAAAATAGTTTCCTATAGTTGTGTAGATATTCACAGAGCCATAGCAAAAAGTGACTCGTGTGTTTACTGGTTGTATGTTATGTTATACAAGATTATGTACAGAAATAGTAAATGTTAAAGAATGTCAGCAAAAATGTTTTAATCATTTGTGCTCAATCATCAGTAGTTATACATACAGCACAGAATTGTAAAGCAAATGTATTGATTCTGCAAATCACTGCAATATGCATATTTGGCCATCCAGCGCAGATACTTTTCATTTAAAGAACTCAAAACACAGTGTAACAGTGTAGTTAAATTGTAATCTATAAACTAGTTAACATTAAAAATATGCTCAGCTCAGCTACAAAAACAATAGGTGACTTAGAAAAACAAACTTAGGTACTGTTAATCTGATCGGAAGAACACGGGGTAGGCTTAGGCTACTGCTAATGCAGGGATGAATGACTACAGAGAAGAGAACAACAGATGTCATGTTTGTAACTATAAGATATTTTAACCTATTACATTTGGGTCTTTAATAGATTAGAAAATCCCTGCGACTAAATAAACATAATTAATTTCTATGTGTCTGCATTGATACCAATCAAAAAAGTGTCTTACCATTCTATTACCGGGTGAACGTAGGAAATGTCCTCTCCTTGGGATTTTGACTTTAAGACACTCAACTCTTCCATGTGTGTTCAGACAGTTTAATTTTAGCAAGGAGCATGGCCCCCCCTCTCCCCTCCCCCCTCTCTCTGCCTCTGTGTACCTCAGCATTGTGATCAGGTTGCAGTCCTAGGCCTATCACTGAATTTACAGGACTAAACTATACATATATTAACCTTGAAACAAAGTGTGTCCCCTGTTTCTAAAATGTATACATATTGAATGATAAATTATACAAAATTTAACTAATTGATAACATATCAAATACGCAAATGACCACTAGGGGACACTGTCGACACTGATAGAAACTGTGGGCCTATACCTTCCTTCGCCAGGTTAATGACTTTCGTAATTGTTTGCGTTGGCATTATATGGTTAAAGCATGCAAAGCTGAAAGATACGTCCTCTCATTTAAGTTAGCGAGATGCTTGGTAACACATGCCACCTTCTTGAACTGCGTATGTAACATTCTGAGGGGGTACACCAGTCTATTTATAACGAACACACACAAACACGCTGTCTTTACAGCTCAAGACGTACAAGAAACATAGCCTATATGTCTCTCCGTTTTCAGTGCTCATACAGCGGTATAGAATCTAATATGCTTTTAAGTCTGATATATTGATTGTTTTGACTAGAGGACAACACCCTGCCTCAGGATATAAATCATGGTATGTTGCCTTTGAATATAATTTCAGTTTGATTGAATTGTAGCTGATCATCATAACAAACCATATTTAGGTAGACTATATTGGGAATGAGAATTTGGCAATTGACTTTAATGGATTTAATGAATAGCTTTAATGAGTTGCATATTTATACTGTAGCTTACTGAAGCTTGTTTTATTGACCTTGACTTGACTTTCTTACTTTCTTCTCATTTTCTATTCATCTGATCCCTCCACCCACCCATCCATCCACCCCCC
>JAODUK010011589.1:0-29095 GCA_027564635.1 Typhlichthys eigenmanni | reverse complement strand
GCTCCAGACAACACAGCCCTCAGGTTCATAGGGGCACCCAAACCTCTCCACCACGATAAGGTGATGGTTCCCGGAGATTGTATTGTCTTCATCGCGTTATGTTTTCCCATAAACCGGATGTATACGTTTATTTACATGGCCACTGGTTGAACACATTCATCCAGATGTACAGCAATAATCTTGTTTTTCTTGAGAAAACAGGAAGTAGATAATATGATTATGGTGAAAGCACATAAGAAGCCATGTGGTTTATTAGTCAGAAGTGTTTGTGGTGATAACCATAGCATCAATGAGTAAGCCTCTATTTTTACCTGATTTAACTGGATATATTATGGTACCTTGGAGATGCACTTGAAACTTTCCTATGTGTGAGTCTTCCTGGTATAGGAGGGTTTCTAGCTGTGTTGATATTTCTTTTCTTTTTGAAAGATGAAATGTTTTGGTTCAGTCTCCCTAAAATGGAAATGTGCACTTCACTTTAATGGTTGTTTAGATAGACTTCCAAATGCTTCTTGACTAAAGTGAATCTTCCTTTCACTGGTGCCCTGTTGTAGTGTAACAGCCAGTGAAGATACTTTGTTTCTCCTCCAGTTTGTAGTATAGGTGCATTGTTAACGAAGCTGTACTCTTTAATGGTTATTTCTAGCACATTGTGATTGCTTGGGTTAAAGATAATTACAATTTGGCGCTAAACACAAACTAAATTGATAAAATGTTTTACAATGTTGTAATGCCATAGAGGGGAAAAACCGGTTGAACTGAAGTTTACTTTCCCTCAGGCAAGAAATGTGCACCAAACATTGTGTTCCATCTTCCCATGCTGTTTGATCACCAACTGCTCTATTCTTTGTGCCTGCCTCTGGTTAAATCCTGTTACTATGACCTCTGCAAATCTTCCATATGACAATAGACGGCACTCATCACTGCTTCGGTGGTGCCGAGGTCGTGTAGGGCTCACAATACTTCTGGTTTTTGGATGCCATCCAACCATGATGTTAACTTGTATTGCATTGCCTTTTAATGACTACTGCAGGGCATTGAAGGAACTGATATTAAGTAGCATCCTATGCTTAAACCTGCACTGTACAGTTGATGAATCTAAAGGCATGACATAAATGGCTATTCCTGCAATTACACTTTTGAATTTTATGGTTTGGTAGCAACTGTTACCTGCGGCGCTAAAGCTGTGCTAGAATTTGAAATTCTTCTAATAAACCCTTTTTGTCTGACCAGTTATGCTGCTAGCATTGTCCATAGATGTAGTCAGGTCAGTGTACAGTAACTAGTCTATTCTTGAGGTAGCTTGTTTCTCAATCGCACACAGAAGGGTTCCCTGCAATGGGAAACAGATGGGGCAAGCCTGTGAATCTGTTAGGACAGATGTATAGAGTAGTCTTTGTTGGGTTGAGTGCTGTGTGGGTAATTAGCGTTGGGTTTAAATAAAGTGGTCCAGAACGTGTGTGTGTGTGTTTGTGTGCATCGCAAAGTGGAGTTTATAGATCAGATTTTCCACAGTGCTGCTAGGTTCTCATAAGGAACCAGCCAAGTTGCATGAGTCACTTGTATATAGAAAGGGGAAAATCACCACAATGGGACTGCACGCGCACACACATGCGCGCACACACACGCATTCATATTGTTCCAATTGAGAAGTTGGTGAAGTGGGTGTAATCTCATTTGCCAAGTAATGTGATCTATCCTCATGTACCCCCATATACTTGAGATGGATCGCATGTCAGCAACGTTTCCATATAATACAAACTGGCCCCAGACATTTACACAGTTCAAGATGTTTTCTATTGGCAGTTTTTCTTGTTGACGTGGCCGGCCTTGAGTGTATTTTTAATTTACAAACTGTACAGTTTCTTGCATTAGATGGTAAGTAACTGTATTGTGCTGAAATCCTGTTCTGTCATGTTCCAAAATGATATCTTATTCCACATTTGTTTTTTAAGCTCAGCAGTTCGACACACCTCAGTCTCAACATATTTTTCAATACATGCCTGCCCATTGTATTTCCTATCCCAACGCTGTGCCAAGATAAATTGGGTTTACCACCTACAGTAGGACGGTACAATATGTGCCAGAAGGTAGACAATGACAGGAAACTGTTAATATGTATGTATTTTACCATCCAGACCTGATCTGAACTGTCCTGAGGGTAAATCCAACCTTTCTATTATTCAGTCTGCGAGGTTTGAACAAACACTACTTGCCAGTTGTATCTACTTCATGGTCTTTGCTATTCATTATTTATTTTTTCTCTTTTTTTCGATGGTATTTGCTGATGTACAATAGATCAACCAACAGGTCCATTTTGGTTTCCAGTACCGTAAATGCAAATCTGTTGTGAGCTATTACCAAGTTCATCTTGTAAACGCAGCTTGGTCTTAGTACAGAGCGAGGTCTTATCTTTTCCTACGTACCTACATGCTACGGAATGTTGGCCATAACGCATTCTAATCTCATAAACATGGAATGAGTTGTTTCCCCTTTGCCGATGGTAATTGTGTTTGGCGTGCCCCCCCCCTCTTTATCTAGCCACATGTTGTTTATAAGGTAATGTGGTGTAGCTGGATAGAGTGATAATCCCATTGGACAACACTCTGGCTTTCAGATATTGAGACAATTGTTGTTAATCCATATATAGTGAATGCATTTGGGCTTCAGCCACCTATAGGGTATTTGAACTGTAATGTACCGTAGCAGTGTGCTCCTGTTTAAATGCATGGGGAGACCTACCAGACATGTCAAGTTTCACAAAAAAGTCTATACTTTGGCAACTTCTGATTTGTATCTATGCTGCAATCAGGAAGTTATTAACAGGAAGGAACCTTATGTAGCTAATGCAATTTGTCTTTGTCAAATGAAGCACACACACTGTGAGTTTGCCATTTTTGAAAGGACATGAACATGGTTTTACACCATTGAGCTGCAGTATAGTCCCAGTGAGAAGCATCAGCGGAGTGGTAAGTTTATCAGCACTAAAGCTATCAGTGAGGTTGTGCTACGCGCCATTAAGGCCTGAAGGCCTTGTAACATGAATGTCCTTTAACAGGACACTAAATATGGCTTGAGGTCAAAAATCATTCACCTCCTATTAATCTATGTTTCTGTTACCTTTATTTGAACTCTGTCTCTTGGTGAAGTAAAAGCTGCCATGGTCCCAAATGTGGCTCTTCAGATGGCCCGCCAGGTAGGAATATGCTCAATAAACAACATGGATAACTGAATATGCTTTATTAACCAAAGGCTACTTTTAAAAATGATAACCTACTTGAATGTTGCGAGGCTCAGGACCCCAGAACTCAAAAATAATTGTATGCTGCGACCTCTAAATGCTGCGTCTCGTCACCATTACTACAGCGACATTGTGGATGTGGAACATGAAAGGGCATGCTAGCCGTCTCAGTAGCTATCACCTTTTATCAATGCTGATAATCTAATCAAACCATGGTGAAAGCTAGCCCTTATGCTAACATGCAGAGACAAAGACCAGGCACAAGGCTCCTGGCCTCACACAACGATGAATCATCAACTAATCATTAGCAGCGGGAAGGACGGCTGAATACGCCTCTGTAGACTCTCATGTAGAATAAAAGGATTTATCAGTTGGTGGGGAGGAGGGGAAGCAAACATTTTCCTTTTCCTCATTGGCTGGTAATGTTTGGCTTGTACTGTTTGACAAAGATTAACGGCTTCACTTTATGAAGAATAAAATTGTAGGAAGTGCATTTCTCTTGATGCGTTGCATGAAATCAGTGGGTGTGCGCTGACATTGTATGGGCCATCTCTGTGTCTTCGACTTGTAAGAGAACTCAACATTTGAGATGCATTACAAGAACAAACAAGCTCTGTTCCCATCTGCCACATGTTTCTTTGTAAGGATGTCTGCTTGCAAAGACCGCCTTGTTGGTGATTTAGCTCACACGCACACGCACTTGGATCAGCACCATATGTATTTTCTTTTAAATTATGTATTTTGCACAAGTATTATATTGATTCATTTGTGCCATTCATCGTTTTGAGTTTGATTTGACTGTTTCTCTATTGTTGCATATTAGAGGTAGTTTACTCACTAAATACTTGGTGTAACTGCACCATGAAATGTTTTATTTATAAATAAATATATATATATATATATATATATATCTTTTTTGGTTATTTATTTATTTTTTAGCTGTAAATGAATAGGATTGATCTCTGATGAGACGCATCAATGCTGGTGTTAATATTGACAAAATGGCCATTTTTAATTCTATTGATATAAATCTGCATTTTATCTGCTGAAAACAGAACTATCTGTAAAAATCACCCCAGGACCTGACTGGTTTTCAGCGGTACATACTCATGATATCAAATGCAAATGTTAATAGGGGTTTCCATCTCAGCCCCTCCCCTCACTCAGCTCCTTGATGTATTTTTAAAAGTTGTGTAGTGGGTGGAGTCAGACTCAGCTGGGGTATAAACGTTAACTATACTTTGCAATGCATACATTTGTCAGTGTCAGAGGCAAGGTTCACTGAATTTGCTCAGTTATATTTGGAATGGAGCAATTATACTATTGCTTTTACTAAGACGCCATTCTGCAATTGTGTTCCTTGAAGTCACATTTTCCTCCATTTTCATAGTGCATAGCAATGTTTGCATGCATAAAAATAAATAAGACACCTCAGTGCATCGTTTCAGTAAACTACTAAAGCTTTTAGCAAGCAAATGGAGGGGACAGCACTCTAAATAAGCAATGTAGTATAGCGGGGAGCAAGATTAAGAGGGATAATGAGCGTAATGAGACAGAGCGAGTACGAAAGGTGTAATACTAGCGGACGAGAAAAAGGAAAAAAGGAGGAGGAGGAATGTGTCGGCTCAGCTCCCAGACACAAGCATGAGTCACAGTTATCTTTGTCTGCCCCTGTGACGAGAAAGAGACCACAATCCTCCCTATTTTGCTGTGGCGTTGCCATGACAACTGAGGCCCGCGCTGTACTGAGGCCTGTCAGTATGCCGTAGAGTATACATCCACTATTGGTAAAAGAAAGTACACGTTCTGCTCTCAACATGTCTTGGAGGCTGAGGGCATGGGCATTTTCTAAAGTCTAAACCTAGATATGCTTTAAGGCTGGTCGAACTGCAGCATTCATGCTGAAAACAATTTTCCTTCAAATTTTAGTTTTAAGAAACACACAATCCATTAGAAAATGAATGACTTGGGAAGCACACACACACCTACCTTGATGGAGTGAGTCCATTTGGAAGCCTTTCAGCTTTGCTTGACATGCAGCAGATTGTCTAGATAATGTGTTTATCAGCTTGTTCCTCTTGTATGTCTATTTTCTAGCTGTCTGTAACACGCATGACTCTCATCTGCTCCAGTACTGTGGAGGTTGGTTTAGGCTTGAAATACCGAGCTATCGTTTTTGGCTTGGACATCTGTTTTGGGTTTTGAGCGTTCTTTTATTCAGCAAGTGAAACCTATGCTGAGGCTGTAACTACTTATCCTCCAAAATTATGTCCCAATCAAATGGTCTTCCACACACCACTCCATATTGGGTAGTACAAGGCTCATGTGGTTGTGTGGTCACACATGCAAGAATGTAAGCTAACGCTATGCCCATGTATTTGTGATGCACACACATTCACACACCGTCGCACAGCTGCCCCCCGTGTCCTTCCATTGTCTTTAGTGTTTTTACATCCTGCAACAAGTTCCTGGATCTCAGAAAAAAACAAACATATGAACGCTTACTTGGTAAGCCAATACAAACCTGTGCCGGTTTTGTGTCCCGTATTCCCCTTGAGGCTATAACTGGCATTACAACCAGCATTTCCTTTTGAGTTAAGTTATGATGAGGCGTGCCCTTCCAGCAGAGTGGCGTTCCCAACCCCTTTCCCTACAGCCCTATGCTTCTGCAGTCACGTGAGTCTCCACTGAGTCTCCGTTGGACCGTTGGGTACTGGTACACAAGCGGCAAGCTGGGACACAAATGTGGCCGTGTATTTCCAAACCTTTGTCTCGTTATTTTGAAAGTGTAATAACACTGGGAATGTCTCCCACCACAGGCCACTTAACATGGTTTAAGATGGTGGTCTCCCCACTTTGTTTTCATTCTGATGTTTATGTACCCCCTGCAGTCAGCAGATTATATTAACAGTACACTAGCTTAATGGATAGTGCTTATCATCAGCACTCATTGGTCTCATTCCAAAAAGGGGCCACTTGTAGCCTATTGACTTCATGGTGTTGGTCTACATACGTGAAATAATCCCAATTGGAAACATCTGCAGGCTTTCCGTGTTTGTACTTACAACACGGTCAGATGAGTTTTCTTTTTCAAATCCAAACTGTAGCATGTAACTTCTAGTATTGCCCTGTTGGAGATCATTCCCCCTGACCCATTATCCTGTATGTACATCATATCTCAGTTGCACGCGCACACTGGGCCTTATTCATTCATCTAAACTTCAATAACAATGTTGATGTTTAGAAGAAGGGCTGAATAATATACAATTAAGTTCACCTCACTGTCCATCACATGAAAGCACACAATCAGTACAACCCACCTTTCTATGTTCAGTCACCACAACCAGTTTTTTCCTTGTAAAATGTTCCACAATAACACAATATCAACAACATCCTTCACACACTTATCCATAGCATTTAGTCACAGTCAGTGAATGACATAACCAGAGCTATTTAAACTGTGCTCAGCAGACACTATTAACCTTAACCCAGTTCCTAATATACCTGTCTTGACATTTGTAGTGTGTGTGGATTGATAGTTAACATGGGACCTTGCCACGGCCCACTAATCTTTTCTGGCAAAGAATTCATACAATGTCTGTCTGAATGCTACATATGTATGCATGCATCTGCTTGTCTGCAGGTCGGCAATTGTCTATGATTTATGCACTATTTCTGTGCAGCTGAATGAGAGCCATCATTCCTATAGTGTAGGTGTTAGCCCACAATACATGTAGAGGCTTAAAAAGCACAACATGACTAAAAAGCTTTGGGTTTAGCTACTGCAGAGGTCTGAGCTAGATTTTTTTGTGATCCTAGCATCTGGTAATTGAATGGATTAAAGCATTTAAGTCTATAATGATGCAGAGTTTCACTTCACTTGGTTTGAATCTATGTATCTCCTAAACTTGTAACAGTTATTGACATTGATGTTTTTTGTAAGCATCTTATGTCATTTAATCATACACCACAGCTGTGTGTGTGTATGTGGTTATTAGGGTTAGATTCCAGTTTTATAATAAATCTCAATGTCTGGGCCTATGGGTTTGCCTCCTCTTATACCACAATAAATTAACCTATGATAAGTATTTTCTTGTTTGTGTGTGTGTGTGTGTGTGTGTGTGTGTAAGATGTTATTAGTTATTATAACCTATAAATGAGTCTAAGCGTGTGCTGGTGTGTAAATTGTAGTTTGTCTTTCACCAAGTTAGACTTGGCCCCAGTCTTTGTTTCACTGGGTTAACGCTAGTATCGCGAGACTTGATGTCTAGGCCAGGCTAGCCTTCCCTACACTGACCGGGGGAGCTGTGGTCTCTGTGTGAGCAGCCTGGAAATCCATCGCTACTAGCAGATGGCCGTCATTAGTGACAGTGAAGAACGAAACTTGGAGGCCAAACGCAAAAAAAACAGGGAGTCTGTTTCCTTTTTGGCACAGCCTGCACCACCTATTCTGCTGCCTTGTTTCCCCTCTCTCTCTTTTCCTTTATTTTTATATATATGTATGTATGTATGTATGTATGTATGTATAATATAAAATAAATAAAAAAAATTTTCCTTCTCTGCTGTTGCGTGTTTTCCAAGGGCCAATCCCAGTTTTAACCAGAAGTCCAGGCTAGTGTGTGCGTGCAGCTTACAGGAATAGGCATACACAACCAGACTCGTAATTGAAGACGGACTCCCTGAAGAGAGGGAGAGAGAGAGAGAGAGACTGTACCAGACTCTCTTACTACTGTAGCTCATTAACGGTGTAGATGGATGTGTTCCTCAGCTGGGATCGCAGCAGCAAGAGTCTACAGCGTCGTACAGCTGATGTACTGAACGATACCACTTTGTGTTCTGCCTTATATCTGCCAGCATGTCATTGTTGGAACACTCGTACATATACTAAACTTAGCGTAATGTAATCCATCAGTCCGCTGCTGTAGAAGGGGAGTGGGTTGGACTGTTTATGGCTTGTATGCACCACCGTGTACAACTTATAAATGGGGTTATAAATTGTTCATCTGTTGTTGTTGTTATAATTTTATTTTCAAAATACATCGTCACCCCTCCATTACAAAGAAAATCTAAATATAGACTATCTTATGACCCCCACTTGAGGGGGTGTGTGTCGGGGGGGGGGTCTATCCTTTGTCCTGTGACTAGGCTAAAGCCTCCCATGTCCCCTGTGTGTGTGGTCAGGAACTCCAAGAAGGAGTCGGACCTTGAGGCGGCCCTGGCCCGGCTGAAGGACCTGGAGGCGATGCTCAACTCAAAGGACGCCTCCCTCACCACCGCCCTGGGAGAGAAGCGCACCCTAGAGGCAGAGGTCAGGGAGCTGAAGGCCCAGCTGGCCAAGGTACGCTTGTCATTCACCCAGTGTGCCTTCCCGTTTCTTGTGTTCAGTGTAACGTGTAGTTTATATCCCCACCCCTCACGTTAATTGTGGTCCATTAGCGTTGTAGAAGGAGTCTTTTTCCCAGAGCAATTTGCATGCGTTTTAATGTTGTCTTCAGCCCAATAGAATGCCTGTACAGTAAGGCTAAACCATCGCATTATGTTTAGACTCCTTATCCGTCTGCTGTCAGTGCAGGTGCCTGTCTGGAGTCTTCAAAGACGTTAGTCGTTCTCTCCCAAACCAAACGGGATTATGAATGGGGCAACAGGCTGCACAGGCTTGCAGGCAGCTTTTGCCGCTTTCTCAATGAATTCTGCCATATAACTATAACACGTGTCCTTGCCCCACCTACTGGCCAAACCAGAAAACTGCAGCATCATATTTCTTGGCCAGTCAAACAAAAGATAATAAAAGTATTTTTAAAATAAAATAAAAGTCTCTACAAAGCGTATTTTTATCAGGCCCTGCGATGCACATGTGATTTAGTGTGTCATGGCTGTGCTTGAGTAGCCTCCTGGATGTGTGTTTGAGTGCCATTAATAGTGATCCCCCCTCTCTCTCTCTCTCTCTCCTCCCAGTTGGAGGGCAACTTGGCTGATGCCAAGAAGCAGCTCCAGGACGAGATGCTGCGGAGGGTGGATGCTGAGAACCGCCTGCAGACCCTGAAAGAGGAGCTGGAATTCCAGAAGAACATCTACAATGAGGTCCCACTCTCCACCTCAACCTTCTATATTTACTAGTCAGCTTTGTTCTCGCCTCAGTGCTCTCCACGCAATATCGATCTGTTCCCAGGCACAAACTTGCTTTGCTCTTTTCTTCTGACATCTACATTTTAGTAATACTCCCATTGTTTAATTGAATTTGGTTGCATTTGCACACATGACACAAGCATTACACACTGAAAATGCCTATCACCTCGGTATTGTCTTTAGGTGATGCTTGCCATGAATTGACCTCTCATTCCTATGTTCCCATGTTTGTTGTTTCTTAGAAACAGACTCACCTTTACACCTTTGTCTTTCCTGCTGTTATAAGTTACTCTATTTCGTAGTTACTGTATTTTTAACATTTTGAACAAAAGCATAGATGTACACACACTACAAAAATTTATTTAAAATATGTAATAAAAGGTCATTAACATACCACCATTAGAGGTAGGGATTTAGCGATGTATACATGTTAGACGTATTTTTATTTTCAAAAATTATGCTGTATTCAAATGTGTTTGTGTTTACCTTGTCCACTAGAAGAGCCCGTATGACCGCCCCCATCTTCAAGTGAAACCTTTCCGAAAGCTTTGAGTTGACAAGTTGTGTACACGACTTTCCATGTCGTAATCACAAGTTCCATTTGAACATAGCATTAGTCAATTCGGTATTTTTTTTTTTTAAACATAAGCAGGCAGACCTAATATTGAGGTTTGGAAGATAAAGTCGTGGGTTTAACAAAAAGTGAACATGTACAGAATTCACATATCCAGATTTCCATACTTTTCCTCTTAATTTCTTTCTTCAACAGTGTTTTAATGTGCTCTCGCTATCTCTCCCGCTCTCTCTGTTTCGGTGTGTGTGTGTTTAACCCCAAGCCATAGACCACTGAACACGGCTGCATGCGTACTGTGTGTTCTTGTAGGAGCTGCGTGAGTCCAGGCGCAGGCACGAGACTAGCGTGGTGGAGATCGACAGCGGGCGGCAGATGGACTTTGAGAGCAAGCTGGCCGAGGCCCTGATGGAGCTGAGAGGCCAGCACGAGGAGCAGGTCCGCATGTACAAGGAGGAGATCGAGAAGACCTACAACTCCAAGGTACAACGCAGCTGTGGCGCCACCTAGTGCCAAAATGGGGCCATGGAGCTGTAGTAGAATATCTGACAGACTGTTTCCATAACGCTGATAGTGTCCCAATATGACATATGTTCCTAGCCCAATGATGGAATGATTTAATAAACGCCTGCGTTTCAAGATAGTTGGACTAGTATGACTACTAATGAGAGTTCTGCAGCAAGTTAAGCCCATGCGTGTGTTTCCACGTGTCAGCTGGAGAATGCACGGCAGTCAGCAGATAGGAACAGCCACATGGTGGGAGCTGCTCATGAGGAGCTCCAGCAGACCCGCATCCGCCTGGAGAGCATGTCTGGCCAGCTCAGCCAGCTGCAGAAGCAGGTACACGCACACACGCACTCACACACAGCACAGCATGTGCACGCGCATGTGCTGGTACACACACACTGTGTAGATGCACACACCACATTTATAATGTACCACATAGATATTTTATCATTCAGACCATTTTGACGTTCATAGCAGAAACGAATAATTAATCAATCAACAGAAAATGATTGGGGTTACATTTGAGTAATTTTATAATTAATTAATAAATTAAAAAACACGTTCCGTAAATGGGACCAATAACAAAGTGACCAACACCGCTCACAACAACAAAGCCCTTTGCGACACAATGCATTTCAATGTGCTCTGAGGGAGTTTGATTTGAGCTGGACGTTAGCCAACGTTCTAGAGAATGACTGACAGACCCCACCTTTTTTAAATGCAACGACGCAGAGGCACTGGACAGGCCTATTGACGCGCGTGTGTGTGTGTGTGTGTGTGTGTGTGTGTGTGTGTGTGCGCGCGCGCGCGCGCGTCTCCACCACCGTGTGGCGCGGCAGCTGTCGGCGCGGGAGGCCAAGGTGAGGGAGCTGGAGGAGTCTCTGTCGCGGGAGCGCGACATGATGCGCCGTCGCCTGGAAGACAAGGACCGCGAGATGTCCGAGATCAGGGCCCGCATGCAGAGGCAGCTGGACGAGTACCAGGAGCTGCTGGACGTCAAGTTGGCCCTGGACATGGAGATCAGCGCCTACAGGAAGCTCCTGGAGGGTGAGGAGGAGAGGTGAGGCCTGGTGCCGTCACATGTTAACACCTGTCGTGGACGTGCCATGTTCCTCACGCCGTCAGAGATGCCGTTGACGTGCTGCGAGTGTGGCCGCATAGTATCTCAGAGCCAGCCTTTAATTGGCGTAACGTCCGGGACACAGCCTGGCTGCTCGCAGGTCTTTGCAGTAGGCTGCGGTTGTTGTGTCGCACCGGAATTACGAATACAGACTTGTGAGCTAGCCGCCATTGCTTACAGACGATGAAAATCGACAGTATTGCTTTCTGAAAGTGCTGTGGAGCTTACCATGTATCAGACGTTAGGGTTAGGGTTCTCTACTTTATGAAAAGTCTACTAGATCCAATTGTTTTAAATATTGAAACTGACTTGACCCTGCTTTGTGACCCACCAATCAGCTGTCTCTGTAACTCTCTCTCCTCCTCCCTAGGCTGCGTCTGTCTCCCAGCCCTCCCCCCAGCCGGGTGACGGTCTCCAGGACGGCCGGCTCCAGCCACAGCCACACCAGCCGGGTGCACCTCTCCTCCTCCTCCTCATCCTCCTCAGCTGCCGCTGGTGCCGCCGTTGCCGCGGGCGCCGCCTCCAGCAGCCGCAGCTCCTCTGGCACGGCCAAGAAGCGGCGCTTTAACGACATCGAGGCCTCCAGCGGATTAGGGGGCGCTGTCACCAGGATGCGCATCGCCCAGCAGGCCTCAGCCAGTGGCCGCGTCACCGTGGACGAGGTTGACCTGGAGGGCAAGTACGTCCGCCTCAGCAACAAGGCCGACGAGGTAATGTGTGTGTGTTGGTGGCTCTGTGTGTGTGTGTGTGTGTGTTGGTGACTCTGTGTGTTGGTGCTGTGTGTGTGGGTGTGTGCGTGTGTGTGTGTGTGTGTGGGGGTTTGTGCTCCGTGAATTTATGTTGTCACCAAGTTAAAGGTGCACGCCACCATTTTGAAAGAACCCTGAATTGAATTCACCCAGCTCATTGTTTACATTTGAAATACAATAGAGGCGCTGGTAGAGAGCCACATGAGCTTTGTGTAGGGCCGTGTGTGCAGGGGCTTTCTCTACTATGTGGCGCTAGGTTCAGGCACAGGGAAGAGACCCTGCCATAACTGTCTCACTGTGGTGTTCATGCTTGTCTCCATACAGGACCAGCAGCTGGGACACTGGCAGGTGAAGAGGCAGGTGGGGAGCGACAACGCCATCATCTACAAGTTTCCTCCCAAGTTCAACCTGAAGGCCGGAGGAGCGGTTACCGTGAGTTACTCTTTGGTTCTTGGTGTGTAGGCTTATTGGATGCATAGGCCCAATCTCAATGCCCCCCCCTCCATAAGGACTCAAGCCCTGAAAGCTCACATACAGTACGGTGATGTAACCTGTGAAGTGATCAAGTGTGAGAGGCTCTCACGCTTGTGTCATTTATACCTCATTTATTATCTTATTGTAATATTCATATTATTTATAATTATTCATCATAATATTATTTATAATTATATTGATTTTATTTGATCTTCTATAACACACTTATGTACCGGTTGCTTGATTCGTAGGCTATGTCTTCCAGGCTCTTGCTTTATAGTTTTAGTGGTTTTGTGAAATGATTAGCCTACTCTTCTTTTTGTTTTGGTTTTTGTCATTAAGCTAATATTGTAAGACATGGTTATTGAATAAACTAAGTGTTATATAGCTTTATAGTTTTATGCTTCCGAGCTTCCCTGGATAACCCGCTGATTCACATCACAAAGTTATGATTTGTGGGTAATTCCCTCAAGCACAGTCTGCAGGAATGTGAAGTTACAGAAAGTGGGCATATAAGGCTCAAAATGTATGTCGGAGAGTCATCATGCACTTAACGTTTTGACATCCCAATAAGCCGTCACAGACTTTGCCTTTATTAGTCTGAGTGTGGACATTCAGATTGGGCCATAGCTTTAACACTGCGGAGTATCCCTATCTATTTCCACTATTTATTCCATGTGTTTGGGTCTCATGGGAAATGTAGTCTTAACTGCAGGAAAGTCATTGCAGATTTTGTTAGTACATTTACTTTGGCACAAATGTCTTGTCACCACCATGGCTGTGGTACACTGAAAGGCAAAGCCAACAGCCCAGTGCCATTTGTGCCCCACAGATCTGGGCTTCAGCTGGTGGTGGAAGCCACAACCCCCCCACTGACCTGGTGTGGAAGACTCAGAGCTCTTGGGGGATAGGAGACCTAGTGGTCACCACCCTCATCTCTGCCAATGGAGAGGTATGACTTCCTCTTATGGCTGCACTCAAATAGCATTATGGTAGCCTGTATCACATTGTATTGTTTTGCTAGCCGTGGTGTAAATGCGTCATTTGATTTATTATGGCGCATTATCACTAGCAAAGCATGTATACAAATGAACATATAAATGGACAATTACAGAAGCAGTTGCGTTAATAGATATTTGGAAAAACAATTAGTCTTTTCTACCGTTGTCTAGGAAATGGCCATGAGGAAAGTCACGCGAGCGCATATCCATGACGATGAACAGGACGAAATGGTAATCCACTTTGACGTGGTACTCAAAGTAGAACCAACACTAACTAAATGCAACCTGTGTTAACATGGAGTCAACACTCCAGTGTTCTGAAGGGAGCACTAACATGTGCTGCCCTCTCTGTCGCCCCCTGCAGGGAGCCCACAGCACCAGCGGCGATTATAACCTGCGGAGCCGCACGGTGATCTGTGACTCCTGCGGCCAGACGTCCGACCGCTCCTCTGGGGTGTGCAGCAGTGGGGGGGGGCTTCCAGAGGGCCTGGTGGGGCACTCCTTCATTATGGGCTCCAACCAACCCAGACAGGTGTGCACGCACGCGCGCACACACACACACACACACACACACAGTGTACGTGGAGCTGGTGGAACACACCCACATCATTTGACTGCTCTAAATGGCACACACTGTGTGTGTACTACTACTCCTCTTCCTTTAATAACACTGCACTTTGTCCCTTCATCCATCAGGGGGGGCGCAAACCGGAGAACTGCTCCGTCATGTAAACCCCACCCACCCACTTGAAATCCACACCCGGGAACGGGAGACTTATTTTCTACACATGGGATATTATAATTTTTCTGAATTTATTTTTTAATATGATTTCAGTTTTTGTATTCAGAATATTATTCTGCAGGTTAGATTTGGCTTTGAACTTTGGTAAATGCCATAGTACATTTTCTTCTTTAGCTTTGAGTATTCAAGTCAAGCTTATTGCATGTGGGCTGGGCTTCTGCTTGCATGTGGGCATCATTTGTTATACCGTACTGCTAGCTTTGCACACACTCAGTGACGCCTCCATTGACCAGTGCTGCGATCCAAGGCAGCGTTTTACATTTGCTGGCCGAGCTGTCAACACTCTGAGTGAGGCTGGGGGAGAGTGAGTGGGTGGGTGGCTAGTGTGTGTGTGTGTGTGTGTGTGTGTGTGTGTGTGGAGGGGGGGTGTACAGCCACACACATTAGCCACCCATATACTGAAGGTCAACTTCACTGACTGGGGCTTAAGTCTAATAAACTACAGTGATTAGCTTTTATGTGTAGAGTGGTGCCCATGGAAACTTGGACACGGTGGGTGGGGTTAGCCAATAATGTGTCAATTAAATATATTGGTTTGTATGCTCTCAAGTGATGATTAGCTTCATAGCTTATGTGTTATTGAAATTGTTATTGAACTTTGTTTAGTGAACCTTTTGGTTATATTTTTCCACATTTTTCATGGAAAGGTGAATGTTATTTTAATTTTTATGGAAAAATCTGACAGAAATTCAGTCCCAATGAGGGCAGAGGTTTTACACTTTTGTTTGTTAGAAAGAAACCTCACATCTATAATTTGACCTTTTTTTTCCTTCTATTATTTGGGATTTAAATTTAATCATAGTGAAATCCTCCCTAGGCACAGAAGCAGGAATCTGAAAAGAGGTATAATGTAGAAATGAATAGAGTGGCATAGAAATGGATATAGTGGTATAGAAATTAATGCAAAACCAAGCAATGTTTCTCAAAACCCTAAACTTAGAGCTGCTTGGTGTACAGTATATGACAGATGTAAATGTTTTGGCCATTCATAGCTCATCATAAAATCTGTTGCCTTATTGCTTTGAATTTTTCGTGGTATTTTAAATTACAAGTAGTTAAAATCACAGGAAAATTCACAATTGCCAGCGAAGAACAGCGACATATTTTTGTACGACTTAAGATGGTATTTAATATCAATATTGTATGTAAGGAGTTTGGTTTAGCAGAAAACAATTATAGCGTACCTCAGCTTTCAACAATTTCTACAGCTGTTAAAGATTAATATAACAATTACACAAATGTGCCTTCATAAGTGCCAAGAACATACTTATTTTTACATACTCTCTTTTTTTTTTTTAAATATAGCATTCTTATGACCAGTGCCTTATGTTTGGCCACTCCGTGTGTTTATTTTTTATTTGTCATGCATTTAAACAAGGGTTCTGGGGTGTCCTTGATAATTTGGCACTTTGCTTTAAGCGGTGCGTTTGATGTCTTACTAATTATGCACATCAGATGTTTACTGTAGTTTGTAGCTTGAATTATAGTTACTCGAAAGAAAGGCATATCAAAGATTTGTTTGGGAGAATACTTGATAGAATTTGTCAATATTACTGCCAAATGGAATGCTTATCAGATTTTGTCTTTTGCAGCTAAATGGATTAAGTAGTATTCTATGTTGATATTGTACTGCTCAGAGTGCCTTAACTAATGTACTTGAATGCAGTAGTTGATATAGTCATGAAAGTAGATAACTCCAAAGATAACAGGAGAAGTGCAGACTAGATGCCCTTTTGGGTTTATCTTTAACTAACAGTGCTCATTAGAGGGGTTAATTCAGTATGTGCACCAATGACTGCCAAATAGTTCCACTTTTAACTCTTTAACCTCATGGTCATAACTCTACATAAAAACACATTCAATTGGAAGGTGGGGAGCTGTTAAGATATTGTACATTTGTTTTTGTAAACTGTGTTATAGAAATAATGCAAAAACATTTAATGTTTTTGAAGAAAAAAGTATATTTCAATTATCCTTTTAACTGAGGTACAGTGATTAAGACTGGAAATGAATGATTTCTGAAATCATACCTGTTAATAGGATAAAATCCACAACTAGGCTACTTCATTCCTGCTGATTTGAAGATCTTGCAGAATACAATATGAAGTTGTGGACTAATAATGGTATTGTTAGAATTTGTTTAAAGTGGGGTTGTCTTATGTAACCAAGTCATTACCAAATGGAAAAAGCCATGCATTTTGAGTTGATAGTTCTGTTTTTTCTTTTTCTTTTTCTTAAAATAACTCCAAGTAAAATATTTTCCCCAGTGGTTGTGGTCTTGGTATCAGTTTTACAGTATGTTTTTTATACTACAATAGACAAATGCTGATCTGACGGATCTGGTTTGAAAAGTGCTTGCATTCTTTTATTTACATTATGTACACTTTTACATTGTTAAACATAAGCAGGGGCTCTACTGTACAAATTATGTAATTGTAATTGCACATTCACACCAAAATGTAGGTATAGAAGAGGGATGATGCACCATTTGATAAATTGATACGTTTGACTTATTCAGATGTCATATTTATAACTCATGCAGTTACCGGGAGTTTTGTGTGACCTGTGCAAAAACATTTCTACATGCTTCCCAAGTAGAAAAATGAAACTACTTTTTTTTTCTTTTCTTCATGGCAACACATTTCCAGATATAAGAAAAACCATTACACCACCATTTAAAATAATTGGGGAAAAAAATAATTGGGAAAATAAGACAGGATGTTTCTATTTTTCATGTATATATTTTTTGGATAGTCTTTCTGATATAGAAAAAGCCACACTTGATTATACATGCTTCCTTGAGTCCACAAAGCCATACTGGCATTGCCACAGTTGCACATCTGGTCCACAGTCCTTTGGCTCCCTGGTCTGGATCACAAGTCTGACGTGGTGAGGCAAGTACCAGTGTGCTCCACAGGGGGGCAGTGCTGTTCACAACACACTCTGTTGATGGAGGCTCTCTTTATAAATGAACAGTCCATCCTCTCTATTCATGGGTGGTCTGTGAAGGGTGGAGTTCTCCTGTCACACGAGAGCTTTGTTGTGGCTCTTCCCTCCGGGTACAATGATTTCTTCATTGGTTGTTCAACTGGAACGCTCACTAAGGAGTTATCCTGCGTGATGGGGAGGGTGGTCTGCGGACCGGGGGCAGGTCGTAGTGTCCGGGGATGTGGCTGTTCACAGGAAGGTCATAGTGGTTCTGGGGCTCTGGGCTGTGTTCGAGGGAACCGTGCCGCTCTGAGACATTAGAACAAAGTGACAAGATGTTAAGCCTGTACATAATGTAGCGCTCCAAACAATATAATAGTGTGCACATTATTACATCTGCTTTTCTACTGAATGAATAAGAGTCAGCCTATGAGAAACCGTCACTGGTTTTCACATATCTATAGGTAAATCAAAGCAACGTTATACTATTTAACATTGCTTATCATACGGCTACACACATTTATTAAAAGCAACTTCAGACTATATTGCCAAAAGTACTAGGACACCCCTCTGAATAATTGAATGAAGGTGTACCAATCCATGGCCACAGGTGTATAAAATCAAGCACCTAGACATACAGACTGCTTCTACAAACATTTGTGAAAGAATGGGTCGCTCTCAGGAGCGCGCTTTTCAGCGTGGTACTGTGATAGGTTGCCACCTGTGCAATAAGTCCATTTATGAAATGTCCTCACTACTAAATATTCCACGGTCAACTGTTAGTGTTATTATAACACAGTGGAAGTGATTGGAAACAACAGAAACTCAGCCACAAAGTGGTAGGCCACATAAAATCACAGAGTGGGGTCAGCGCATGCTGAGGCGCAGTGGTGCGCAGAAGTTGCCAATTTTCTGCAGAGTCAATAGCTACAGACCTCCAAACGTTGCGTGGCCGTTTGATTAGCTCAAGAACAGTGTGTAGAGAGCTTCATGGAATGGGTTTCCATGGCCGAGTAGCTGCATCCAAGAGTTACATCACCAAGTGCAATGCAAAGCGTCAGATGCAGTGGTATAAAGCACACTGGACACTAGAGCAGTGGAGACGTGTTCTCTGGAGTGACGAATCACACTCCTGTATGGCAATCCGAAGGACGAGTCTGGGTTTGGCGGTTGCCAGGAGCGGTACTTGCCTGACTGCATTGTGTCAAGTGTAAAGTTTGGTGGAGGGGGGATTATGGTGTGGGGTTGTTTATCAGGGGTTGGGCTTGGCCCCTTAGTTCCAGTCAATGGAACTGTTAATGCTTCAGCATACCAAGACATTTTCGACAATTTAATGCTCCCAACTTTGTGGAAACAGTTTGGGGATGGCCCCTTTCTGTTCCAACATGACTGCACCAGTGCACAAAACAAGGTCCATAAAGACATGGATAATAATAATAATAATAATAATAATAATACATGTTATTTAAAGGCACCAGTTTAAAATTGTGTTTTTAATCTAGTTTTAAAAATGGAAAGAGAGTCAATGTTGCGGAGGTCTGGTAGAAGGGAGTTCCAGAGGGGGGAGCACAGCAGAGCGGTTGAAGGCTCTAAACCCCATGGTGGTACAGTGAGGTGAATAGAGGAAGAAGACCTAAGAGTGCGTTCATTTGAAGAAGGGCTGAGAATGTTTGGTGTGGAGGAACCTGACTGGCCTGCACAGAGTCCTGACCCCAACCTGATAGAACACCTTTGGGATGAATTAAAGAGGAGACTGCGAGCCAGTCCTTCTTGTCCAACATCTGTGCCTGACCTCACAAATGCGCTTCTAGAAGAATGGTCAAAAATTACCATGAACATACTCCTAAGCCTTGTGGACACCCTTCCCAGAAGAGTTGAACCTGTTATAGCTGCAAAGGGTGGGCCAACTCCATATTAAACCCTACGGATTAAGAATGGGATGTCATTAACCTTCATGTGCATGTAATGGCAGGCTTCCCAAAACTTTTGGCAGTATAGTGTATATGAAACAATATTTTTTAAACTGTGCTAATATTAAAAACATTACAACACAGCGCTGCAAGAGCCACCTGGTTTCCTTTACTGACAACGTGCCCTTTGACCTCTAAGTAGTATAGCCAAATATGTTGGTTCATTCAGCTCTGTTGTCCTTTACAGTCAAATGTCCTCTCTTATTGTTCGGTCGGTCACATTATGTCACGATATAGATGAACTACACGGCTGGTATAATAGTCACAACAATGAGGACCCCACACCCCTATTTTCCTGTTAGAACCATGTCCATGCTACAGCAATATGACTATGTAATCACATAATAGATGTTGCTTTGTGGCTTTGCCTGCACATCTAAATAAACTAGCGCTAGACCATAAGGCAAAGTAACAGAGCCGATCGCTAATGGACCTGCAGTGAACATGAGTAGGCCTTACCTCTGCGTAAAGTGGCAGTGTGGAATGGTGGAGGGCTGATCTCTGTGTAGGCCCTGTCCCTGGGCACAGCTGACTGCATCTCCATGTAGCTGCTCTCTGGTGTGCAGAATGGAAGGCCTGGCAGGTCTTTGATGGTGGCGTATGGGTTCTCACTGTTAAGCGAGCTGCTGCTCACAGCTGCAATGTCCTTCAGCTCTGTTATTCACATAGATGACAGGCTCAACAATGAGGTCACAGACTAGCTGCTAGAATGGCGTTGTTATAACTTTAAACAACTGGATGTTTGTATTAAAATTACATTAACTTCCATTATTAATTGCTTGTATTTGGCAGTCTAAACTAAAACAGAACATACTTTTATAACATTGAATGGAAGTGTAATACATCAACACTTTGTAACTCTTTGAAAGCAATAGTTTGTGTTAATTTAAACAATACTCTAGTAATACAAAAGCCATGACTGGAGTTTATAAATTATTATTGTATTAAGTTTATAATGCCCGTAGAGAGTTACTACATATTTAGTACTAAACTGTCCATTTTACTGAAGTCCCACACAATGGTATATTATTTTTTGGAGTAATAAATCATAAAGTCAGATGCCTATGATGACAGTAACATAACTCATATTTCTTACTTTGTGTAAAATCTATTACACAAAGTAGGGACACATTTTTATGTGCAGATATATTTTGATGTTGACTCTAAAAGACAGACTGAAAACCAGGAAGGTTTTAAACCATTGTTGACTCCCAGATCATAAGACTGCACATTAAATATATAATTAGTATGTATCTGTGTATTGCTATCCCATGGTCTAACAGTGAATAGTTGTTTTTTAATGATTTGGAAAAAGGTGAAAAGAAAATAACGCAGCAAGCTACCTTTGTTGTAATATTTCCCAAGGCTGGCACTGTAGCTGTAACTGCGATCGATTCCAAAAGCTCCTGTAAACATTTAAAGAACAATTTAGCACCCCCATTTCCCTAATAACAACCAGAAAGCCTTTTCTTGGAGAGGTGCAAAATCACTTCCAGGTGATAATATTGCAAAGAGTGAATGCTGGGCACGCTCCCATGTTGTTAAAATAATGTCTTTATTTGTTTTTATTGATTTCCATTAACTGAAATCTGTGTCCAGTTTAGTCCATGTCTGAAAATATTTCCTCATTTATCATGTGATGGCAGAATATCAAACATTATTTATCATAGTTAGTTCACCATGTTTATGTTGTATTTTTGTCAGGTTTAAGACCTCTAGATAGATATTTTGGTACGATTCAGTAGCTTGGACATCTAACAGCTTATTGTTGTGTTTGTAGTAAGCAATTGTAAGCTAATACACGTTTTTTCAAATTCAGCAAATATCTCCCCTATGGGTATAGCTAGAGCGACCTGGGTCTTTACGGGGCTCGTGGTGTTTCCAGTCTGCAGGCAGGGTAGCGTTGCTCTCAACCCCAAACAGACCCCGCCTTTCTCTCTCCGTATTCTTAACGCTGGAGAACAGCTGGTTGTTGGTGTTCTGTTTGATGGCACAACAGCCAACCAGTGGGGAACAGAAGGAAGGAATGACTTTGCATTACATTAGAAAGACCACTCTTTCAGTCTATAAGGTGTACTGAAGATGTCTACATGCAGTAAACTAAAGCTTGCCACTTGCCTTTATGGCCCGGTCATGGTTGTTGGGGAGGTGTGGCAGAGGAGGTCTGTTCTGAGTCAGTGTGTGGTAGCTGGGGTTGGAATAGTAATGATGGTAACTGTGGGGAACATCTGGAAACCAAAGCAGATACAGACACATCAACGGCACTTGCCAGTCCAGGCATAGATACAATACCGCCAGGCTACATTGACAACATAACGTATGCAGAGCATACGCTGCAACACTACACTTCCATAATAATCAATGGAACTAGCTACAGTACACTATGAGAGCAGTGCGTAAGTGGAGTGCATACCCATGCTGTGGAGACCGGCTCTGCCAGCGTAAAACAGACCAGTCTATTCTATTTACTTGTGTTTATATTTAAACTGTAAGCTAGGGAAAAATGCATTGGCTCGGCAGGACTGTAGCTTTAATGTGTGTTCCAGTAAAACACAATGGTGTTAGCCATGTCAACGTACCTGGGACGGCGTATTCAGAGTTGACGGTGCGCCCGGTGGAGAAGGAGACGTTGGGCGTGTTGTTCTGCTTCTCCTTCTGCCTGCGCCGGTACAGCAGCAGGAGCGCTAGCAGCAAGACCACCAGAATGATCAGGACCACGATGCCGCCGATGGCCCCCCAAGACTCCTTCTCGCTGGGGGGCAGTGGCACCATCACGCTCTCCGACACCTCCGAGGTCCCGTCTGTGGTACATGGACATGGACAGGTCTCAGCACAATGTCTAGCACGCTGTGGCCTTCCTCATCTCGCCAGCCTCAGTGCTTGTCAGTTGCATGGCAGCCTATGGATGCCTTCAGTGAATCAGAACCAGAGCCACTGGGTGACCGTGCTTTGTAAGCACAGGAGCATTTTGGTGTGGCAGTGAAACTAGTGGTGCTTATAAGGTCATGGTGGTGAACTGTGCTATGTTGGTGTGTATGAGGCAACGAATATACATGTGACACGCATGCACGCACACACGCACGCACGCGCACAAAGTAGGTTTGTACCCGTGGGGAAGGTGTTACTAGACTTGCAAATGTGTTTTTTTTTTTATCCGATCCCTCTGATGTATCTTTTGTCATCATCATGGCCATCATACCGTGTTTGCAGCCATCCCCCACAGAGTCACACACACATTCTCCAGTGAAACGGTCACAGATGGAGTTGGACGAGCATGTGCAGGTCTGGGCACAGTATGGACCAAACGTGCCAGGACTACAGGCTGTAAGACAGAATGCACAGGCAGCCAATGAGAATCACGCACTCCAGAATGAACATAGCATTCATACGTAGGCAACACTAACACTAACAAGACTCACATTGGGACAGTTTTGAGATGAGAGATCCCAGACCGATATGTATAGCGAACGCTCTAACTTCCGTCAAGGAGGACTAGGAAACATGTCCACATGAAATACCAGTGCATTCCTACTGTTACTTATAACAACGTGTTATGCTGCGTTCACACAAACAACCAAACAAAGGAGACACGTCGCTTATGGGCGTTCCCAGCATGTGGTTACTTATTGTCTCTGTGTACGCTCTCATTGGCAGTCACGGTGTTAGGGGCCACGGGGTCAGTAGTAAATAGACCTCAGCATAACACAGAGTTCTAGTGTATTTTCAACCCAGCCTAATTGACTAGCAGTGGCTGCTTGTGTCTCATGTCACTGTATACCGCCAACTCTCAATGAAACTTAATGGTGGCCGGTCGCCCTGTCGCCCTGGTTTGCCAGCCAAGTGAATGAAGGGTTAAAGCGACTCACAAATGGAGCAGTCGGTGGACGTCCAGCCAAGCTTACATTCACAGTGGCCGTCACGGGGGTCACACGTGGAGTTGTTGGCGCAGCCGATACACACCTCTGAACACTTAATGCCATAGTAGCCCACAGGACAAACTGGGAAAAACACACACACACATCCAACTGTAAAATACTGTTCACCATACATACATGAGAGGGCAGAGAGAGAGAGAGAGAGAGAGAGAGAGAGGGAAGAGAGAGAGAACACCAAAACACTTTGCCAAAGAACCTTGTTTGATAGAGAACACCATCCCATAGCATACAGTACATCACAGCCACATTTAGGCAGCCTTTTAATTAACCTAGGAGCACTCACTGTTCTGACAGGTGACTCCCCAGTAACCTGGGCGACACACACACTCTCCAGTTTCGCTGTGGCAGGTGTCACTGTTGGGGCAGCGCTGCCAGCAGCTCTGGTTACAATGGCGCCCCCACCGGCCCTCTGGACAGGGCTCGCTACAGCGGCTGCCTGCGGTCGACATGTAGGGAAAGAGATAAACGAGCTAATAAATCACAGCTGTGGCAGGGCGTCATTTGGCATGTCAAAAACGCTAGATGTTGGGAGTCTGTGTTGGCACTGGTTTAATTAACATACCTTTTGTGTTGGCATATATGGGCTCACGTTTTATAAAACACGAGTATAGAACCGATGTTTAAAAAGACAAGTTAAGAAATATTATGTTACTAAAGGAAGTCAGTGTCTGAATAAAAGATAAGGACAGCAAACCTGTGGCTCAGAAAACACTTTTCGTTCTCTGCCTACACACTGGTTTCAAAGCCAGGCTGGCATGGGCGTTAGGACGTCTCTACTTACCCAACCAACCTGGCAGACAGTGGCACTCCCCAGTGGTAGCTTGGCAACCATCGAAGTGGGCACAATCGCACCTCTTCATGCAGCCTGGGCCAAAATCGCCCATCTGTACATGGGAACGAATGCCAACGGGCAGAGCAAAGTCAGGGAAACGCTCTACAATCACTTGCCACGGCTCAGTTAAAGCAGTCAGACGCAACACTACAGTGGCAGTGTGTCACTATAGATAGAAATACAACTGTCCAATCAGGGTGAAGCAAAGCTGCAGTACAGCTCCATTGAAGCCTGTAAACTCACTGGGCATGGTCGGTCACACGAAGCTCCCTGCCAGCCTGCTTTACAGGTGCACGATCCATCTGCGGGGTTACACTTTGCCCCGTTACCACAATGACAGGTGGCGTTGCAACCAGGACCCCAGGTACCCTCTGAGCAGCGCAGCGAGCAGTCCCGACCTCGCCAGCCTGGAGACGCATTACCGGACAGGCGGACATGTTGGATGGATGGACGGCCAGACAGGCAGCTCGTATTTAGCGTGAACAGAGCGTTAGCACAACTACAGTAGCTGAGCCATACCCTCTTTGCAGAAGCAGGTGCCATCGATGGGGGAGCAGTCAACAGAGTTGACACAGGAACATTCCAGAGAGCAGTTCTTGCCATAAGTCCCACTCTTACACGGACTCTCACAGTGAACTCCCTGGACAATCACAAAAAAGTACTGTAGACAACATAACAAACCTTTATTTAAACATTTAAAGGCCCCATATCAATCTCATTTTGACCGTTTGAGCTGAACTTTCTGCTGGCTGCACTTGATTTTTAGCTGATGGGAGTTGGAGGATAGGTCAAAGACCTTTTTCAGACTGGAATTTTGTCTAAATGTCATGTTAGGCAGACTTCAAAATGAGTCCAGTTCCATTGGGTCCTTCAGACAACACAACTGAACAAACATTTGTTATGATAGGGGATCTTTATTAAATGACAATGAGGAATTGGAAGTGGCTAAATGACTGCTTCTTTCTAAAAAGCCATATAACCATATATAACCTATATATAACCTAGGTAAAGGCCAAATGTAGGGTACATGCTGTAGGAGATACATTATACAAAATTGTATTTTTTTATATAAACAATATAAATCACACACATTGTTACAACTCACCGTAAACCCAGGGGAACACTGGCACCCTCCAGTGGCACTATTGCACACCCCTCCATTCACACACAGGCAGGGCTCCAAGCAACCGTGGCCGTAGAAACCGCGAGCACAAGTCTCGTTGCAGTAAAGTCCCGCCCACCCTGGCTGGCACGTGCACTCTCCTTTCATTGGGTGGCAGCTGGCCAGGGGAACAATAGGCTGCCATGGTGACGTGAGCTAGCTCAGCCTGACAGAGTTGCCAGGGGAACAATAGGCTGCCATGGTGACGTGAGCTAGCTCAGCCTGACAGAGTTGCCAGGGGAACAATGGGCTGCCATGGTGAGCTGAGCTAGCTCAGCCTGACAGATGCAGCTCTGTGTAAATGCTGCTCCGGTAGCCCACTACACTGATGTCTGTAATTACGAGTGGCAAGCTTGTGATTAATGAGTGTGTGTGGGGGGGTTAAAGTGTTGTGTGTGTGTGTGTGTGTATATATATATATATATACACTCTATATAGACTGTATATACACAGCCCGGGAAAAAATTAAGAGACCACTGCAGCGATTTCTCCGATTTTTACTATTTTGTTCTTACTTATATGTTTAGATATAAATAAGTTCATAAATGTTCTATTAATGTTATATGTTTGAAATTTACAGTATATTTATACTTTTACATTTAAACAATGTGCAGTGTTCTCTCAAGTTTTTCCACGGCTGTATGTGTGTGTGTGTGTGTGTGTTAGTATGTCGCCTCATTGCACAGTATTCCCTGACCATCAGTACAGTATGTATCTGCTCTGATGAAGGCAACACAGCAAAAACGCATCAGCCATATATATACTCATGAGACCGCTAGACTATGGTGCATTGTAATTACCGTCCGATTACATACTGGAGCTTGGATGCGTCTCTTTTCTGAGCACCTCTTTCCTTGTATTTACAGACTACTGTATGTTTAGCGCTGGACTTGGATACAGTCTCCCTGCTTCTTACCTGAGGGTGTGCTTGTCCAGGCAGAGGCAGCTGTCCTGACAGTGCAGACCATAGGAGCCATGGGGGCACATCCTGTCCAGACACCGAGGCCCGCGGAAGCCCGGCTCGCACAGGCAGCCGCCGTCGATGTTGTAGCAGCGCGCCCCGTTAGCGCAGTCACACGTACCTTTGCAGTCCAGGCCGTACGTGCCCACCGTACACTGCTCACTGCACCTGTGTGTGTGTGTGGAGGAACGGTAGTTATTAAACACGTAGTTATTATAGTTATCACAAATGTATCATCAATCATGGTCTCACCCACATTTAGATAGTGTTGGTTGTTCAAAACAAACACACATAACATCATATATAGTGTGTGTGTGTGTGTGTGTGCGTGTGTGTGTGTGTGCGTGTGTGTGTGTGTATAAACAACCCTATAAAAAATGTGTCACGTTTTATTTTATGTAGAAATATGAGAAAGAGTGATTTAGATAATGATATGACAGAAGGACAAAACGCACCTGTTTCCAGTGAAGCCCTCAGCACATTCACACTGTCCACTTTCAGGATTGCAGCGCCCCCTGTTGTGGCAAATGCACTCTTGGGCACAGTTTGAGCCAAACTTGCCATTAGGACAGCGCTCGGTGCACACCGCCCCCTGTGAAGAAACACAGAAACACAAGTTGGGAAGAGGTGACATGATTTAACCAGCATGACTTAACTGTATACAAGCAGACATTTTAGAGGGAATAGCCTATGCTAGAAAAAGTAGTATGTACAGTATGTTTCCAATCCAAAAGGAAAAAGAGATATAGTAAATATGATGAGTCATCATTACACTCCTTAATCAATAACTCAAGGCAAGTTAATCTAACGTGTTATTTGTCTTTAGTTAAGTAAATTAGTTTGGAACTACATTAATTAAAGTAAATAGCGTTAGATCCTACCGTCCACCCTGGGGGACAATGGCAGACCCCTTTTCCCTGGCAAATCCCACCGTTCTGGCAGGGGCATCGCACAGGACATCGGCTCTTGCGACACATTTCCTCACAGCTATAGAACGAGAGAGATAAAAACACCCCACTTCAACAAAATAGATGGTCTCCGAGACCGTGAATAAATATTTATGCTAGATGTCCGCGAAATAAGTGGTTTCTTGTTTGCTTAAATTTTCAGGGAATTATATAAATGATGTGTCCCCTCTAACTAGTGGATGTGTATTATTGTGTTGGCAACATGTGCGCTTACTGCTGCAATATCAGAGTAGAAGAATAAAGGTTGTGTAAGAACCAGGAATAACCGGTAACATATGAGAATACACATGGTCGGAGTGAAGAAATGGTTCATGGGTATTTCTGCACTTTTCAAAAGCCAATCAGTACAGTTTGAAATGTTCTCATTATACATACGTATACAGACGTAAAATAAGTATGAAAATCATGAACAAATGTTTCCCACATTAGTAAGTCCTCAATGGAAATATGTCTGTTGGGAATGTGTGTTCCATAAAAATATGATAGTGACCCAGTATATTCATCTACATGTGCTATTATATTTCATACACTTTGCAGATGAAATCAAGGCAAACTAACACTAATAGACTAGAAACAATCCACCAAGAGGCTGTATGTATCACTTGACTGCACTTTCCAAAGTCATTCTCGTAGTGCAGTGAAGTAGTGGAGTGATATATTGCATTTTAACATTGCCAACCAACACATAGAGGCCTTGTTAACTCATCCTCAGGGGCATCTATCTGGTTACTCATGCACCATAGTGAATTTTATCAGGTCTTTTATTTCTCTGTAAATGTAGCAGTAGAACCAAATTATGTTGTAAGCCAGCACTGTCCAATCACGTTCCAGGGAATTCTTGTGTGTCTGGCTAAATAATACAATGTACGCTCATTTAGTGATATTACTTAATTTAGTGTATAAATTAACTAGAAACATCTATTTTAAGAGTCACTCGTGGCACATGAGTTGACTGTATGGATATAGGTAAGTTCTAGTGATATTAAAGTGCACCGCAGCTCTGAGCCTGAATCCACCCATTGCATTACATAGTCAAGTAGCTCAGTGAGGAGAGGGTGGGGTGCCTTCATTAACATCAGTTGGGTTAGATGACGCACAAGGAAACCAACGGTCTGAAGGCAGCAAGGACCTCAGGCACTGTTAAACAGATGTAGAACGTGTAGAGCCATTTTCACCCCGTAAAATCCCCAATTTTGATAAAAACAAGAATCGTGTCAATATCAACACCAGCATTGATGTGTCCCGTCACAGTTCAATCCAGTTATTTAGTTTACAGCTCAAAAAACACAGTTGGGAGCATTTATTCTTTAAACATGTCCTCATTTCACCCACGGCGCTCATCTGAGCATGAAACCAGGCGTGGGCTGTAACAGACTGTGTATGGATGAGAATTCGAGCAGTGCTTACAGTGTCCCGGTGAACCCCTCTCGACACAGGCACTCTCCGGTGGCTTTATCACATGACCCCCCTGTTCCGCACTGGCATCTCTGGAGGCAGCCCTTGCCAAAGTTGCCTGCAGGACAGGGGTCCTCACAGTGGCGCCCTATGAACCCCGAGGGACACTGGCAGGTGCCCTTGACCGCATCACAGAGCGCTCCGTTCTCACATTTACACTGCTGGCTACAGCTTGGCCCCCAATGCTTGTCGTCGCAGGCTGGAAGATAACACAGGACATTGTTATTCTTTATAAAAGGCACACTCCTCGATGGTGTAATAGCTGTAGCAGCACACCACACTTATGCCCCCCC
>JAODUK010011578.1:2997-29096 GCA_027564635.1 Typhlichthys eigenmanni | reverse complement strand
CTCCACACTGGCCTGGGAACGCCTCGGGATCCCCCAGTCAGAGCTTTCCAATGTGGCTCGGGAAAGGGAGGTTTGGGTCCCCTGCTGGAGCTGCTGCCCCCGCGACCCGACTCTGGATAAGCAGATGAAGATGGATGGATGGATAGACATAAAGCTTATGATAAATGTGACTATATATTCACCTTGATTATAACACAGGAAATACTATAAAATACACACAGTTCTTGATGTGATTTGTTGACACTCATTGGTTGCCATAGTGTAGTCAGTGCAACCAGCAGCAGACATTTTATCCCCTGGTTTGAACCCGATTCACGGACTGTAGGGGATGAGATGCACACAGAGAGCACGAGTCTAGGGAGCGAGGCAGTGGTGACATGTGTAGGAGGCTCCTCCAGACACACATGTGTAGGAGGCTCCTCCAGACACGCATTGAGGGGTGTACGGTAACTTGAATTAGCCCAGCTCTTTCATGTGTCTCATATTCTCACCATCCACGTGTCCTTCTTGTTCACCAGAACAGCCAGCAGGAGGCAGAGTTCAGCCAGGATGTGGAGCAACACGAGGACGATCCTGCAACCAATCTACCTTCTGAACATCTGTAGGCCACATTACAGTCTCCTCCCACTAATGCACCACTAGAATATGATATGATATGTCATATTATACAGCATAATATCGGCCAAATACCACAGAAATACAAACAAGATGCAACAGACAAAGGGAGCGGGGCACATGAATGGGATAACTTGCCACGTGTGTGTGTGTGTGTGTGTGTGTGTGTGTGTGTATGTGTGTGTGCGTGCATGTGCGTGCGAATCTGTCTTGCAGTTTGCGCTGGCTTCACTCTAATCTCCAGCAGGAAGTGCAGTTGGCTCTGGATGTGTCTTGGTTTTATCAACAGGCAGACACTATCCTAACCTTGATCAACAGAGAGGTACACCCCAACACATCAACAGCCAACATACAATATAGAGTCAGATAACACATCACCACGACACACCAACAGACAGGTAACAGACACTATAGACTGATAACACACCCCTACACACACCAACAGACAGGTAACAGACACTATAGACTGATAACACACCACTACACACACCAACAGACAGGTAACAGGCACTATAGATTGATAACACACCACTACACACACCAACAGACAGGTAACAGACACTATAGACTGATAACACACCACTACACACACCAACAGACAGGTAACAGGCACTATAGATTGATAACACACCACTACACACACCAACAGACAGGTAACAGACACTATAGACTGATAACACACCACTACACACACCAACAGACAGGTAACAGACACTATAGACTGATAACACACCACTACACACACCAACAGACAAGTAACAGACACTATAGACTGATAACACACCACTACACACACCAACAGACAGGTAACAGACACTATAGACTGATAACAAACACCACTACACACACTAACAGACAAGTAACAGACACTATAGACTGATAACAAACACCACTACACACATTAACAGACAGGTAACAGACACTATAGACTGATAACACACCAGTACACACACCAACAGCCAACAGACACTATAGACTGATAACACACACCACTACACACACCAACAGACAGGTCAGATTGCACATTATTTAAATAACAACAGACAATTAGCATACACTATAGATTGATGAATCACTACAACATGTAGCACAGATGACAGAGTACCTGGTGAGAGAAAACCCTGACGTAACTGCTTTACAGAGAGAAGCTCCTTCAGGGGCTGCTGATATTGACAACATTGCCTCTCAAATAACAGTAAGTCAACAAAAGGCTTTTATAAATATGTATCTTTTATTTTTAAGTTACTGTAGACAAATATTTACTTTTTTACAATGTAGTCACATTTGTTTAAACTAGAACCAGGACTACAACTCAGGACATTGTAGTTTTCATAAGTTTAGTTTATCTTCAGTGCAGAATTTTTTTTGGTTTTGTATGCTAAGCAACAAAAAAGTCAGTATTTGACAGGCATTTAACCCTGGTAAACAGAACCAAGCAATGAAAAGCAGGACTCTATGAATGTGTTTTTTTTTTTTTTAATAACTTTTACGAATGTTGTTAAGATAAAAAGAGGTACTAAATTATACAGTATATGTCTAATGTTAATGTCCAGCTATTGGAGCAGGCTGCCATGAGACTGTCAGACCTCCACCCTACACTGACAGATAGAGTGACCCTCAAACAGGCTGAGGTCATGGATAGCTGGACACTTTACCAGGCAAAGAACCGGTAGGCTACACCACTGGCTATTATGGTAAACAGTTGAATTTAGTCTTAACTGCTCCGGTCTGGTTTGGCATACTTAGGATTATTCTGGAATACGTGGTTATGGTACATCTTTAAGTGCAGCTAAAGATTACATTGTACATGCTTGCATTATAGGTCAAAAAGGTAGAGCACTGCTGCCTGCAGAACAGTATTTATTGTGTTGTAATGGTGTGTCTCTTAGTTTAGTTTAGTTTAATTGTGGTAGTAATGTGTGTCGTAGTAGTACTGTGTGCTGTGCTGAGCTGACTGCTGCAAACTGGTTTGCCAACAACAGCCAACACTTCACAGAACGGCTGAAGAATGACTTCATAGCCAGTGTTCTATCCAAAATGTTGACATCATGAAAATAAATCTCCATGAAGTCATGGAAAAGCAAGAGGCAGATGAAAGGGATAATTGCACATTAATCGTGGAAAAGAGCCTGGGAGAGTGAAAGGCTTCCTCGTTATAATGGAAGTTAAGTAACAAAGTTGGTGTTTTTGTTGTGTTCTGGAGACACCTTAAGCAGCAACACAAGCAGATTATCAGATGTTGTCTCTTCTAGACAACATCCTTGGAATTGTGTCAGTCAGGGTAGGTAGATAGACCTAATGTCACATCCTTAGGGAGAATGTCTCCGCTTAACGCAGATAATCACCATAAACATTACTGAGTAGCACTCTAGGAGTGAGCTTCAACCAGATAGGTGTCTCTGTTGTTGAAATCCTATAGCGTTGGGCTTTAAAAGGCCCCAGGCCTAGAGGTCACGACCCTCTTCGCCGCAGATTTATGTCTTTGGAAACATTTTCAAGGAAGGAAAATAAGGAAACACCAACAGTAGTTAAAGGCATCTTATCTGCTCAATCAGTGTGATCGTAAAGCACATGTAGGACTTTCAATGAAAGTCCCATAGCAACAAAATGCTATTTCTAATTTGTTCTGAATCATAAACATTCCATATAATGTAGGGTCAAATGGGAACAAGATCAAACGCATAGTCAAATTTAAACGATGAATTATTTGCGGTTTCCCATACTGTATCTTTCAAATGACAAGGAATACATTTGTGTACCACATCATTATTACACCAACACACTACATATGGGAGGTACATTAGCTGTTAGCCACGTCCTATCTCCCCTTCCTGTGAGCATGACCTGGTCATGTCAAGGAGGTGATGTCACATCGCAGAACTCTGCCAACATTCTGTCACCAACCCCCCGCCCCAAAGACAAAGACTGCTGTTTTCTTTACGTCATTGCCATGGTTACTTGACATGAAACAAACTAATTGTGGATACAAGGGAGACATTTTGTGGATGCGATTGAGTCAGACTCACCAGATGTGTTGAGACGCATCAAGACTGTCTGCCTACGAGCATCACGTTTATTTTGGAAGGGGTTGGGATTCTTTGCCTCTGTGTCTCGGCTTGTCGGTTAGTCAGTTAGTCAGATAAGCTGAGGTGCTTTAAGTAATGAGAGTGAGTTTTTTCCAGATCAAAGCAGACAGCCGAGCGAACCCGTTTTTCAGAGGAGGAACCAGCAGGTCTTGTGCCTGTGGTTCAGGAGGCTACAACATCCACCGCCAAGGTAGAACATACAGTATGTTCTGGGGTTGAAAAGCATCCAATATATATGTTACATGTACATGATAACGTGTGTATGTGAACATTATATGAAACATATCCAGTAAAATAATTGTTGTTGTTCGTCCTGTCTAAAATATCAGATAGGCCACATTTAAAAGGAGATCACCTCAATCTAATATTTGCCCATATGGCTGTAAAATGCAACTGCATGTTATTATAAATGTAATGTCTGCGTATAACTTTGTTTTGAATTTCGTGTTCAACTCGGGTGGGGGTGGAGGGTTGAGTCAGACTTTCAGTTGATTCACATTACCTGTTGGCATTCATGAGTGTCAATTTGAGTAATGCTTAGATATGATTTTTATCTCTTTTAGACTCTGTTGTGGCTGAGTGACAGTGTTTCCATAACTCCCAGTCAACAGTGGTTGGGTAACACTGGAAACCAAACTGCCAGAGTGAACAGGGATCAATCAATGAACACTGCCACCAACCACTGTGGGAAGGTAGGACCTGAGTATAATGTGATGATCTGATATCATAATGTGATATACAGTAAACTGTATGTATACACTTATTTAATAAAATAATTGTATCATACAAATTCATCCCGGATAATATATGAAACTATAAAATAAAATATGAAATATATGAAGTATGTTCATATTTAATAGAGGGCCTGTGTCCAGAAATCGCCTATTTTCAATACAAACCTTATGTAGTCCAGCGCTTGGAGCGCTAAGCACCCTCAGCGCAAAAACCCCATGGACGCTCGCCGTTTTTTAGCGATGTGCTCCCAGCGCTTTCAGTTTAAAACAGTTAAACTTTTGGAACAGCGGTGGAGTCATCAATGTGTTATTATTCTTTTTTTTTTAGCTTAGCAACAAACGCTGGAGAGAGGCGTGCTGGAAGCGTTCTGAAAATTAGGTCGTGGGCGCTCTTGCCGCTAGAAAGGCGTTTGGTGGATACAGGCCCTTAGCATTTAGCAGACTTTATCAGACCTAATTGGTTGCCTGATGTGTGCTGCGTCCAGAACCCCACTCTGACCCTGCGGACCAACGGACTGCTGTCCAGATGTGCGGAGCTCAGCATGGACATCCTGGACACTGAGACAAACATGGTGGTCCGCTGTGAGCCCGCCGCTGCTGATGTGGATGGGCTGCAGGAACAGCAGGGGTCATTAGAGGTCAGAGTGGCCAATGGGGGCCATCTCAGGGTCATACAATGTTTATAATTATAATTATTAAGATGAATTGTCTAATAAATGTGCATTTAAATATATAAATGTTAAGAGTTTTGGGGTATAGGCATGATTTATACATTTGTGGGGGATGGCGTCTACTTTAAGTGATTCATTTGTTGAATTACTGTAAGTTTTATATTAGTGGTTACAGCCTGGTTACATCATGGTCATGCCACAAAAATGAACTCTCTATTTGACATGACAAAGGCATATACTGTTGATGCTGATGACTAATAGCACACTTATATAGAGGTTGTACAGGCTTTTTGAGGCCTTTATTGAAGTACGTAAAAGAGGGCCCGTCAACATGAAGTGTACTGTATCAGTCAGCATGAAGTCTATAGTTCCAATGTGTTGTTCTCTTGCCTCTGCACTAGGTGGAGCTACAACTGGTCAGACAGAACGTGGAGGAGATGGAAAGCATGACCTCTGATCATCTCCAGGCTGCATGTCCTGATGAGGCAGGTGTCTTGGCTGAAGACCTGCAGGCCTCACAACAGGCCTGTGATGAACTGAGCTGGAGTGTAGCTGAGAACCGAACCTCTCTACGACAGATCCAACAAACGCAAGACTTCCTCAGAACGTACCTGAACATTATGTAAGTTATTGTGCCATAAAAGCTTCATTGACCATAGTTTGGCCCACGTGAGTTATTATTTCAATAAACATATATTATGTACGATATAATGTAAATATAATGTAAATATCAAATGACAATGAGAGTGCTTTTGCTGTGACATTGTTATCACAGTATACTTCTGTTTACCACTCTGTCCGTCTGTCTGTCTGTCCGTCTGTGTCTCATAGCTCTTGGGCAGAGGAAACAAGAGCATGCGTCTTCACTGAAATTGCGATGCGGAAGTCACAGCAAGCAGAGTTAGGAGACGTATCGGAACTGGAACGCAGGATTCAGCAGCAGTCAGAACGTTTTGATGAGCTGGTTAAAGCGGGTCAGAGGCTTGTCAAAGGAAGACATCACTTGGCAGGAATTGTAAGTTGCCTCACAGACAGTGATTCATCGTAGTCTTGAGACATCTCAGTATTATTTTGCTTTTATGATATTAAAATGAATGTATCATCTAACAAATCAGATGTACAGTATGGCTAATGATAGTACCATGATGAAAAGCTCCAAAATCAAATTCCTCTAATATTTGAATGCCTTCTCATTATACTTTAGTATCCTTGAGAAAAACACTGAATTCTTCTCGTGTTGTTTGGAGCAGCTGTGCGGATAGATGGACTGTTAAAATAAATATTATTGTTTGTGTCACTGGAAGTTATTTTTCAATCCCTTATCTTACTTTCACTCACTCCCTCTCCACAGATAAGGGATAGGAATGAAGAGCTGAGAAGCATGTTGGAATGGATTGTAGTTCACTGGAAAACACATAGAGATACATTTGATCCAAAGGAGATTATACAAGAATCCACTGATCAGTGCCGATCATCACCTGAGCAAAACCAGTGCCGGGTAGGAATAACTGCACTGCAAAATAACAAGAAGGAACTAAGGCAGGGTTTACAGTATTGACTGAAGTTACAGGAATGCGTGTGGTATCTGGAACCATCATGTAAGCAGACATAGCAGCTGAAGTGAAACATACTATTTATCTCCCCTCTGAGTACAAATATGTACTCCCTATGTTCATGTTTTATTGCTACTAAATGTCCAAAGTAGTTTATTCATTCACTCGTTCACATTTAACAAAGTGCTGGCTATGAATTGCTCCTCTGAGGTTCTCTACACTCTAAAATAATCACTCACACACATACTTAATATTTCAACTCTCCAACATCACCTCCCAGGTATCATAAGCTATGGTCATAACAAACAAGCAAATGTAACAAAAGGTGTTTGGTGTCTCTGGTCAGATGCTGTCGCCAGAGACAGACCTGTCTTCAGTGAGGACATCACCATCAGACAGCTTGCACTCAGCAGAGCTCCGGGAAGCGGGGGAGGAAAACACAACAGCATGTAACGTTTACGGTCTTCATAACAAATGGATGCTTTGGCTTCTAATCTGTTTGGTGTTAACTATTCTACATATTGAAAAGAGAGAGGCAAAACAAAGCCAAATCAACTATGTATTCTCATCATCTGAGATGCTTTCTCCAGTGCACCAGGGCCTACCAGACAAGTCTCCCTGCCTGGTTGTGGAGGAGCCGCGGGCTGCTGTCACACCTCTGGGAGGAAGTGTATGTCTAATCCTAACCATGGACCCAGAAGCCCCTGAACTGGGCCGCAGTGTTGAGCCTGCAGAACTGACACATTCAGAACCATTGCACAAGGTCAGTATAATCAACACACTGACAGGGTCAGGGGGTGTGGGTATGGCACTAATGCTGTCTCGGTTAGATGTGCATACACTTAGAAAACATTCTTATTTGACCTTTCCCAAGCCCTGCCCCTTTGGACAAAACACCAAAAAAGCTATTACAGAAAAATAGACAGTCGACGGAAGGTTCGGTCAGATTAAAAACATGCTCAACTGTTATTGGAGGACAAGCAAAAAGGGGCGGGGCTTGGGAAAGGTAAATTCCGCGTTCTTAAGATCCACATTTGCTACATGTACATCTACTGCATACACTCAGCAGCGATTACGTTCTTGTGTTTTGGAAAAATGCCATGTTCTGATTGGTGGAACTGGGTCCAATAGTCTGCTCCTAACTTGATTGATATCTATTGGCACTGCCTCTGTTACCAGCGTTTGAATTGAGAATAATAATACATAAAATACAAAATATATATTACTGTATATATAATAAATAAAGATTTTGACACCTCCCCTTACTCTCTATCTCCCTCTCTCTCCCTCCCTCCCTCCATGTTTACACCTGTTCATTCCTGCCCAAAGGGCAGCACCTATGTACAGGTGACCGACGGCACAGGACTTGACTCCTTCAGCGAGGGATCCGCCAGCCCTCCCATTAGCTCCTCCTCCACCACGACGTTCCTGCCCAAAGTCAGCACTGTTCTGCTCCCGGCCGCGCCTCCCATCTCCACCCACAGCCTGCCTGCCAGTGTGAGGAGAAAGAAGAGAGCGCCCCATAGACACACAGTGACCGGCCTCGCTGGGGTAGACAGGTCGGGGCCGGCTGGAGCTGTCGGACCCAGCCGCGTGTCTTGCAGAGCCAACACCTGGCCTATGGAGGACAAGAAGCGAGCCCCTGTCCCCGCTGGTCGCCCAGGCAACACAGAACTCCAGCTGTACGTTAGAAACAACTCGGTGGTGCCGGTTGCGCAGGAGAACAGGGTGGCAGCAGCGCTGAGTCTTAGCGTGTGTGCTGACAGCCAGGCTGATAAGACAATGGCAGATCTGAAGAAGAGCCACTTCAGTATCCCGCTGGGAGCAACGCTCCGTGTCGACCTTCCAAAGAACTGGGAGGACCTCTCGCAGATCAGTGCCGGTGGCCTGACCATCGTAACACAGCCTCAGGAGTCGGCAGCCAGACCAGGCAGTCCAGACACGCTCTCATCTAACCTACACACCGCTCCAATGCATGACCACCAGGCCAACATCTCATCCAGAATGATCAGAGAGGTCCGTACTGTGGATTCAGAGTTAGGGACATCTGGGGAAAATGGAAAAGGGGATGTTTTCCTAGTTCAGGATCCGTCGATTCTGGAAGAGGATAAAAGCCCCTTTAAGGAGAGCGAGGAAAGCATGCTGATGGATACGTGCAAGCTACAGCAGCCTTCAAACACCGCCAGATGTCAAGACGGGAATGAGATGGTCATCCATCAAGATGGTATTGCAGATGGTCACAAGGCATGCACTGAGACTCAATGCTGTAGCTCAAACTCACCAGAACATGCCAAACATTTCCATCGCAGCCACAGGTGTGTAAGTGTCCACACAAAACTCTGCCACCTTAAAGATCATATTTATCACTCTCCAAAATGGCAGCTAGTCTCTGGTCAGACTAGACTTATCACCCAACAAGTGAAGCGGCTTTCACATGCAAGTGTGAACTTTACTCCACCCGGTGTTCACAGAGATCGTGTGGTGGTCTGTTCGGAGGAAGATTGCACCTTGTGCTCCTCTGGCTCCAGAGCAGTAGTAAGAAAGGAATCTCCCAGTATGGAGTTGGGTTACTCCGCAGACCCTCTTCGGCCTGACCATTGGCAGTTTGAGGAGGTGGAGGTTGAATTGGAGGACATCTGGAATGCAAGTGTAGACAAAGCAAAAGCTCCCTAAAAAGAATCCTGTGAGAGATGATTTTATCAGACAAAATTATGTTTATGATGGAACAAGACCTCCAGATAATATATGGTTCCGTTCCAAAGTGACTGCCAGAGTAGAGGTACTACCTTCATTACTTTATTGTTCAGTTAAAGAAAGAGAGCCTTGAACTGTTGAAGAAACTGCCACATTATCCCTGTCACTTTTATCAGACAACGGTGTTTAGAAGATAATGTAAATTCTGATGATATTAACGTGTAGATTAGATTTGTGTTTCATTTTTATTTCACCACGTGTTTAAAACTTCTGTTGCATTTTTGTTGTATTTTCTGTAGGCTATAGCTAACAGCTGACTAATACTCATGTTCCCTTAATAAAATAAACATTGGATAGTGTACTTTATCTTTTTTCCGCAAGATGGCGGTAGTGTATTTCTGCCATCTGCGTCTACTTTGAAAATATTTGACACATTTGAATTTGACAACATGCGATCGTGTGTAAAACAAAGCATAGAACCGTTCATGTAATATAAGCCGTATAGGCCATGGTCTCTAGTCATATTAACCGAATGTAGGACTATCTAATTTCAGTATAAATGTAGCCTGCAGGGGCCTATTGCACTATGGTGTGCTTGTTTTTTCCTGTTGAACTGTCGGATTAACATTTTTCATGTATGTGTAGTCTTAAATATTCTAACATTGATGGACCCAGCCAGGTCAATTAGCCTACGTTTTGACGATATGATTTTCCAAGATATTTCAGATAATCACCGCTGCAGGGCAGTAACGAGTAGACTACCATAGACTAGGAAACTATAATTACTTTTGGACAGTTCAATCGACCCTTGTGAACTCGATCTGTGATGGGTTAAACCGATAAGAGGTTGTTACTTATCTTAACAATTTGCGAGATAGGCTTACAGTTAAAATAATACTTAACACGTTCTATTAAATGTATAGACCCCGCTAACCTATAGCCTTAAGCAGATAGCCTACAATAATTGAAAAATGTGTGCACTGTCTTGCAGTGTGTAACAACATAATTGGCCATTTTCGATTAACTGGTTATCTGCCACATGCTTGCATCGTTATGCACGTACACACATTTTTTTTGTTTTGTTTAGGCTATACCCCTTATATAATGTGTAGGTCTACATGCCAGGCTAGGCCTGATTGTGTTAAGTTCATAGACATCCAGGCGTTTAGTACAAACGTGTAAACGTGTAGGCGTGCCGTGTAGGCAGTACTCTCAGATAGCCGCGCTGGTATTGGCCGGTAGGGACAACCCGGTTTTTGGCTCACAACAGCAGGCGGACATCGCAGCTATGCACAAATAGGAAGGGGTGGGCTCTTAAACATCAGGCAAAGCCAAATCCAGCTCGCCGGGCAGCTTGGAGCTGAAGAAGCAGCAGCTTCATTAATATAGCGGCTATCGCACAAACTAGTGGAGGTTTCTTGAAAACAAAAAATAAATTGTACGTAATAGAAAAGTTAAAAGGCGCTGAGTAGGCTACTTGAGGATACCGTTGAGATTATGTCGCGCAACGATTGGTGTGATTGGAGGTAAGACGCATTATGATCTTATTTTAAGGCTGTTTTTCGTAGCTGTTGAATTCATACTTTAAAATGATGTGGCTTAGCCTGATGGAATTTGACTTCTTATGTACCGGTAGCGCTAGGTTATTCTGTGGCTTGTAAGATGTTCAGAATTAACTTTTAAAACTAGAATGTAGCCTGTGTTTCCACCCATTCCATACACGACCAGCACTGTCGTAGCGGACTATCTCTTTAATCGCTAACGGTGTGTCTTTAAAGTTGAAATCACAGTCAAAACGTGGGCAAGGATCTCCCGTAGACAAGACCCCTGTGGTTAGGGCAACAAACAGACTGTGAAAACAAAACCGTGACACTTTTATGCGCCTTAATGGGTTTAGCATTTGTCACTTGTTGTTGCAGCAGACCACATTTCTAAGGCAATTTGATTTATTTATTTAGTCGTTGTTGTAATATTTGGTGATTTTTGTTAGCTTTTATTATTCAAAGTATATTAGTCTAGCCTACTGTTGTGTAGCCACAGTGCTTACGATTGGTTGTTGCCTTCCTACAACAATGCAGCCGAGATCATGAAAACAACAAGGGGGGAGGAAAAAATAAAACAGCGGGTTATTTTTATTATATCTGGTCGTTATTAAACAGTGTAGGCTACACGGAATACACGTGTGTTTGTTTGGGTAAACAAATCAGATCAGTTATTAAATTTGACGGCCAGTTAGAGGCAGCGAGAGTGCAGCTTGACTTCATGATGTATAGGCCTCTACATCAGAGCCAGCAGGTGGAAGGGAAGAGGTTGAGGGATAGCTCTCGATTCGCTCCCGACACTCCCAGAGAATGTGTGCCAGAGCTCATTAAAAAGGAGACATTTTGATTTATTTAGCTGTCCTCTCTTGGCTCTTGTAATGTTACTGCCAGGCAGGTTTGGGACAAGCCAAGCTATGTGTCAGACACAAGAACAGACGTTCCTCTGAACAAGCAATTTAGTCTCAGGACATTATATACATTGCACTATATCCTATGTCATTGCACAATTCTGAAATTATGGCTTTTTTTATTATAACTGTTTTAAAATGTTACATTGTGGGGAGCAAAAAAGCCCACGTTTTAAAATGTATATTTTTCTTTCTTTTAAGAGACACAAACTTAACTACACAAAGTTATAATTTTACTGTTGATCCCTAAGGAGGTAATCCAAAACTCTAATACAGCCCAGGGCCGATTGATATTATGGTTCTCTTGCAAGTTCACTCTTTGTCTGCCAGCTCTTTCTGATCAATCTCTTGAAGCCACGCTGAAGGGCTGGTGTGTTTCTGGTAGAAACATTAGTCATAAAACGTGATGTCTGGTTTTAAATCCCAATTGTTCATCAAGCTAGCTGACCACTATCAGCTCCTGAAAGCCAATGGATTGAAAACCTTTTATAGTCTACTCTCCTGCAAGGCTCTTTCCCCAGCCGTTCATGAAGGAAAGTCAATTTTAGACCATGCGTGATGATATTCGTGATGGTGAGCACATGATAGGATGCATGTGGTTGTGTGTCACTAACTGGATCCTTGGGGAAGTGAAATAAGCCAATATGTGTATTGTCATATTGACAGAGTGTAACAGGAGATATGGAGAGGCGGTCTATGCCATGCTTGGTCTAATGGGGCTCAGAAGCACATCAATATACAGGCATTTCATGCCAGTCAACCTGTTTATAATCCAACCTTCTCGAAGAATCATAGACTATAGAACATTTATTTTCACATGTTGTTAAATGCATTTCTGTAGGATGTGTTGGCACCTTTTTTTTTTAAAGGATTATCCACACTTGTTGAACCATTTAACTATTTTTACTTACCCATGAGGTTGTAGATTAATATATTATTTAAAATACATTAGCCTATCCTCTACAGAAAATGGCATAATCCACAGTATGTAAATTACAATCCTGTAGAAAATTTAGTCAAACAATCATTAAATCATAAAGAAGTGATGATTTAAAGAGAGACAACAGAATACGTTTTGCTGTGCTGAACTATTTGCAGCAGTTGGATACAGTCTCACATAATGGTTTTTTAATTGAATCCGAATCAGTCATTTATTTTTTATATTGGCTTTTATTTGTTTGCAGAATTAAGGTTGTAAGTGATCAGTATTCTTTTTTTTAAACATCATTTCACAATTGCTTATTCTTTTTTGTGTGGAGTTGGGAAAAAACTTCTTGCAGTACCTTCACTTTGAGCTTTTATGTATCAAGATGTTAATAACCCTATAATAGTCATATCTTATTGCACGTAGCCTATATTTAGCAGGCACCTACGTGACTTCCAAGTACATACGTCAAAGGCAAAAGACTTTCCTCGCACACAAATTCAGTGTGGAGAAAGTTGGATGATTAAACTATGCTGGAGTCACAGCGTGTCTAAACACATGCAGCGGCAGCCAGTCCACATGTCTCCACGGTGCACTTGAAACAAACAGCTGTGATTGGCCTGACAGTGTGCCTGGGACTCCTGAGCGTTTAATTCGATGCACCAGAGCATGTGCTCTAAATTCAGTTGGTCAATAATTGCACCCGATCCAGTTTAATTTATTGAAGAAGGCGAAGCCAAAACCACGGCCGTGATATGAAACATAATTAATTGTGCAGCAATATATTTGCTGCACTGACGTGGTCCTGGTGTTGTGAAAGAATTCCCATAAACGGACTACTTGTCAGGGAGACCGTACTCCAACAAGGTCACTGGCTCAACCCCCCCACAACAGTTATTTCACAGGATTGCCTGTCCAATGGCTGAGGTCAGAGCACTGGTGTGTGGTGACATGGGAAGTTACAGAGGAGATGTTAATGTGAATTATAGCCCTGTCATCTGTATGAAGACATGGCAATGACCCAGTCTTTTCTGATGGCATTTTACATAGAGAGCCGAGCATTTACAGCAGCTTTGTTTACCGGAGTGCCTTATGAATTCAACAAGGATTAAATATAAATCGCCAACATTGCTAATACACGCTGGGTGATATGTTCAAACAAACTAGGCATAAAGACCAACTGTCTTCTTGCTTGCATGTTTTGGCTCAGTGGCTGTTCTAAGTCAACGATAGTGTGAAGCTGCACTGTAGGTAGGATGTTAGAAATATAGGCCTAATGCTGCGGCGGAATTTTCAACTGGATGTTACGTAGCTCCCTCACGCAGATAAAACATGGTAATTTGGACAATGAAAAGCTATACTTAGAATACTAGATGCAATGCTAAAATAGGCCTACGTAAAATATTAGCCACAAAATAATTGTATTGAATACATTTTATTAAATTGTTCGTAATATCTGTTCTGGTTGGTAGTGCCTGCCTCACATGTTGAGATTTAGATTTTGGCAGCTCCCTGAAATATTCTGACCAATCGGAGCCTAGTATTTTTCTCGATTGGCTTGTTGATCACAAAAATGGGCACACACCGCTGCACGTTGGTCTGTGGCTCTGTGCAATGGTAGACCAACGAGCTCTGAAGGAGGGAGCTGGAGAGGGGATGTGTTTCTGAGTTGATTGCAGCTCTCAAATCCTACCTGCCGTAGCTTTAAAGCCGGGCATACAGGTGCATCTCAATAAGTCAGAATATTGTGGACAAGTTGAGTCATTTCAATAATTCAATTGACGAAATAAAGCTCATGCATATTGTGGATTCATTACACACAAAGTGAAATAGTTAAAGCCTGTGTTTGTTTTAATCTTGGTGATTATGGCTTACATCTCATGAAAAACACAAATTCAGAAAATTCGAATGATATATATATATATATTTTCAGTCCATAAAATGCAGATTTCTATAAAAATATTGTCGATATTAACACCAGCATTGATGTGTCTCGTCACAGATCAATCCTATTACTTTGTTTACAGTTGAAAAAACACATTTTAGGGTGCAGTTACACTTTAATGTATGGAGCCAAGCCAACACAAGCTGTATATCTCTCCTCCCTAGTTTTGTAACCTAATTCTTGTAGCCTATCCTGTTTCTGGCTGTTAATAATCTCAGCTCCTCTTGTAAGCATTATGTTAGAAATATGACTGCCGTGACTGTGTGTCTCAGCGGGTATCCCTTCCATTCCTTCTCCGCCCATGTGTTAAACACGCTTCTCGTCTGGCCTGACTGTCAATCACCAACTCAACATGTTGCATTGGCAAAACAATTTGAAATAAGAATTGCAACTGCCAAACCTTTTCTGTTGAGCCATGCATACTGTATTTGTGTACAGTATCACCAAGGCAGACCACTGCTGTTTCCCTTGATGTGTGGTTGATTTTGGGCTTTTGAACATAGCTGCTGCCGGTATTTTACAGAAAATTGCTCTCACTGGCTGATTCAAACCTAGGCCTTTTTTTCTATTGCTTTTATCTAAGAACTGCCATGTCTTCACGAGATCAGAAGTCAACTAATCGGGTATAGTACCTGTACATTTTATCTCAGTTACTGGGGACCATGACATACCTCATTAAAAAGGTTTGACATATTGTCTAGATTAAGCAATAGCACGATTTAATTAAAAAATTATTTTGGATGGATGCCTGGTTGGGCACAAGTGTGTCATTGTTTAATTAAGAGTAGCAACTTGGCTTAGAACCTTCAAAGCCTAACTTTCTATATCAACACTGGTTTAAATTATTGGAGGTTAGGGCTAACTGTCTATTTGTAGCTTGCAGTAGCACTCTTATTTGGAGCAACCTGCAAGGAATCGAGGTGTGTTTTTTATTATTTTTATTATCCTTTATTTTGTCAAGGGCATTTAACACATTGATGGACACCTTGCCAGTGAAGGGAATTGAATTTGACCCTGTTTTTGTCCTGTCTAACACGTCAGGGATTGAAGCTTCACACTCAAATTGAGCATATAGTGTTAGTTAGTTAGATGTCCTCGTGCTGCCGGCTATCAGCTGACAGTCAGCCGCCACTCATCTGATCATTACACCCATCTGCTGACTTATCCTAACCTATTGGCCCTTAGAAGGAAGGAGCTTCTTTTTAAAATGGTCTCTGCCTTTTGCTGTCTATTGCTGAGCTGTAACAAGACACACCACCTTCCCTGCTTCTCCCTGTGTTGGGCTGTATTGCTTGTTGTATGTTTTGTATGTATGTTGTAGATTGTGTAGTTGCTTTGTTTTGCTCATGAGTTATGATTACCTCTATTATACTGTAGATCTTTGTTTTACGTGACAATTGTAGCACAGTAGACTGGAAAGAGTGTCAAACCAGTTTTCTTAAACCAATAGGCTTGTAAACATTTATGGCAGCATTAAAGAACACTATTTATTTAGGGTCAGAGCCATGATGTGTATATACATATAGATTAAACAAACGTGCCATATCTCTGTCTCTTTAAGACACAGGATCAGTGGAGTGTCTGTCTGTCTGTCTGTCTGTCTGCCCCGGAGGGACTACCTCTATTCTGGCACTGTGTCTTCTAACCATGCCACCATCTGCTGTGCTGCGCTACCTGACACCACAGGACAGCCTGCACTGCTTGTCCACCTCGACAAGCCAGCCTGGCTCCTTGTGGCACCACATGATTCCCATTGAAAAGAAATATGTTGAAACAATAGAGCATATTTGTATGGGTTGATACTTTCACATGCAGCTTTGTTTGGTTTCAATATTTGTTTTTATTTAATATTATTATTTAATTTATTTATTTGATCCTTTTTTGGATGAGGAATATGACCATTTGTGTTGTCATGAAGATCTGAAGCTCTTTGAAGGAACATGTCATCCCTACACTTGTTTTAGAGAAATGACAGCAATATAGTCTGATTAAAATAACTGTTTTAATAATCTCATTAAGCAAGATCTTGCTTGTCATATTCCTGGTTGGGGACATAAAAAGTCTGAGATCCAGACTTGGATGGAAACTGAGATCCAGAAATGTGTAATTCTCTATCTTTTTCCTCTCTCAGCAAGGGCAGACTGCAGTTCATCATTCAATTTGAAGTGTTATACTAATAGAACACTAATTCTGCAATCCATTGAAGGTCAGAATTCGATAATTCCGAGTAGATTTTTACCGACATCCAATCTAAATGTGTCCCAGTGCTACTGCTCGGGATAACATGAAAGTCCGCGGCAAACTGATGTTTATAGCAAGTCTCTAAACTTCACCAATTGCCAATTTACTGAGGACAAAAAGCTATCAATTAAGATGTTTGTCAAGAGAAACGCTAACACTATAGCATCTGATTTAACAGATTATCACACTAAAAGAGAGACTGAGTGAGTAGGCTACTGTATGCTTGAAATATGTTTCAATTTCACAACACAAATGCTATATAAAGTAGGAACTGCATGCTCACACGCTGCCGCATTGCTGTGACGTCACATGCCTTTATGCCCGCGAACTCGGGCTTGAGAGATCTTGCCCGAGTTTCCGACTTGTAATTCCGACTTGAGTGAGCGTTCCGTTGTATTTTTTAAGGGTACAAGGGATTGCGCCATAATTTGGATTAAATGGACAATCATGCGGCAGCTCCAGACAATGTGGTGTAGAATCTATAGGCCTATTTGTGCAGCTTGTAGATTATCTCAATTGCATCAAACTACTTAAAGTGTAAACGTTTTATAATACAGAAGAAACCGTGTCCGTGATATACTTTGAAAATGTCTTTGCCCAACCCAGAGGGTAAAACTGAAATCAAAACCCAGTTTCAATGACTAAAATGTACATGTGTAATTGCCAAGACTTTGACATCTCCACTCATCTGTCTTGTTCGTCTGTAAAACCATCACTCTGAAGGCACTTCTGTCAACACGCTGCCTGCTGCTGTAGCAAGGAGGGGGCTCGCTGAGCAGCAAAACACAAACAAGCAGCATAAAGACAGTATACAAACCAAATTGACTGACAAACAGTTATCAATACGTTGATAACTGCTGTAATCTGATACAGTTCAGGCCCAACCCCTGGCTCCCAAACTCTTATTTTGGAAAGGTCTTTCAATATTTTTTATTTTTTATATTTATTGACTCATATTAGTTGAATCTGTGAATTGTTTTACTCTGTCATCCTGTGTAACATTGAGCAATATTTACTCAACAGGCAGATCATTGTGTCAGTTTTGGCCTTTGAGCTAACAGACATTAATCTCTGGTGATACAAATCTTTAAAATGATCTATATTTTTTTGGCAGTGGAATTTGTTTTTATCTCTAGTTCTAGATCAGTAATTATAAATAACTGACAAACAGCCACTTCGTTCATCTGTGACAATAGTGGTGTTGTCATTTGTGTTTTACTAATAAACAAGCAACTAATTGTTTAATTTCCTTTTTATGAATTGAAGTCAGGGTAGTTACTCATTTCACTCACTGTGTGTATCTTAAAGAGCAACTACATCACCTGTAAACTAAATAATAGGACTGAACTGTGATGAGACCAGCTGTACACTAAACAATATAGGCTTGCAATGATGCTGGTGTTGACTAAATGTCATTTTGTATACAATTCAGCATTTTCATGGGTTGAAAATGGCTCTACACATGACGCCATCTCTGTTAGCCATCCAAGTGTACAATTGGAACACTTATATACGTCATTAAATGTACAGTATGTTAATATTCTGTGTTAACATCAACCCCCCTCTCTAATCCCCTAGCTTTTTCAATATTGTGCAGTAGTGGGTGGGGTCACTTTAATAGAACAAGGCAGTAGCCTACACACTCTTTTGGGGTTCATGGTTTCAGATTGCCTATAATTATCTAGTAAGTGTGCATTAATTTACTGTAATGCACATTGAATAGAAGCCTTGTGCAAATGTGTATTTCAGCTATGCTTTGACCTGTCTACGATGTGGCATTGTAAGATACAGTATCTCAGTGTCACAATTACTATAACAACCTTCTTGATTTATGTGATATCTCTAATTTGCTGCTATCTTGGTAATGTTCATCTTGACTGACCAGACTGGGATGTGCTTCAGATAATATTTGAAGATCGCATTCTTTCTATTCCAGGAATGCCTATTGGAACCACCTTCTAATTTGTCACCCTGCCTGGAGGTCAATATAGTGACAGCTTGGTGTTGATACTTGTTTGATTAATTGGCTTATGATGAGCTTTGTTTGAGGTGATACCAACTCCTCCAAATATTTAAAGCTTTGTTGGTCAGTGCTCAGACTTAATAATAACAAACCCAGAGAGGACCCTGAGCAGACATCTGCCTAGGTAATCCACACTTTTGTACTTATTAGGTCCAAGTGGACACACATGGTGTACAAATATGGTTGGCAATGTTTACATGCTTCAGGAAGCTCAAGTATAAAGGACTGCATCTGTGTGTGTAAAAATGAACCCTTATTGTGGATATCAACACACCAATAAATGTAGCTATTAGATGTGCCTTGATTTCAAACCCAGATCATAAGCCAGTTTAAAGCTATATGGTTGACTGAATTGTGGAGGGAGGGTGACTCTCTGGTCCCCCATCCTAAACACTACATTAAAACCCCCCACCACCACTACTATCTGGGCTCAAAGAAGTCTGTATGTTTGCCCATAGGTCCATATCCGTTCTCATCCCCACCAATACGTCTCAGAGGAAGGGGAAGATGTCTTATCAAGACCCCCGCTGGGAAGTGGAGATGTGTAGTCGCCAGAGGAGGCTAATTGCGGGTGCGATGATTGTGGCAGGAAGTGGATAATTGAAACAGAAGGCGCTGATGGAAGCAGATCGAGGTCTGGAGACACAGGTGTCAACCCGGACGAGTCTTCTGTCTACTCCCAAAAGCAATCTTGCACATTTGCACCGTGGAAATTACGGATCTTGACAGTGTTTATTGGATGACGGGGTGAATGACTAATGTTGAATCACACGCGAGAGAGAGCGGGGGAGAGAAAAAGGCGTAACATACTTTTAGAGCAGGAGCACAGCGGTGATGAAACATTCAGCTGGTCTGCAGGGAGAACCGTGCTCTAAATGTGTCTACACAGCTTCCCAGTCTCAGGAAGGTTAGGCTGTGGAGTATCTGACGGTTCACTGGCATGCAAAACACACAAATACACAATGAGGCGAAACATTCCTTTTGAAAAAGGAAGGGTGTTATTTAAAGATTTTAAGATATTAAGTTATTAAAGCAAAGACTCGTAAAACAACTTATGCGACTGAAAATGTTGAGCAAGGCACTAACTGTGACTGAATATGTTGAGCAAGGCACTAACGTCTTAACTAACAAAGTTGTATTTTTTTTTTTATTTATTCCTGTTCTGGGCACATATTAAGAATAATGCTCAAGGGTGCTCCAGTGAAAGTGAAACCATGTCCAGGCAGCTGTGGCCAGCTGTGCGAGGCTGTTCTGGGCAGAAGGCCAGTGACGAATGGAGCCCTTAGCCCTGCAGAGCAAAGGGCTTGCTCAGGCTTAATTAGGAATATTACACTTAATGAGCAGAGCAGGGTACATTTGTCTTGTGCAGGGATACACAACGTAACATACGGAGACACGCGGCTAAACAATGCTCAACATCTGCTAGTTGTATGTGGGAGAAGAGACGCCCTTGTAGGTTTATAAAAGCAGTGTGCTAGAAAATCCAAATTGGCTTGTTTCAGGTTTTCGAAAACAAAAGTTGTTTTCAGGTGTTTTTCTTCACGTAGTTGGCTGTTGAGGTCCACTGGGTGGAGAGAGAGAGAGAGAGAAGTAGGGCACTGGGTGAAGGGGAGGAGGAGAGAGAGAGGGAGATAGGACAGATGGAGGGAGGGAAACGGTGTATTTTACCTGAGAGCAAGGGAGTGTGTGTTTGTGTAGGTCAGGAGTATTCCTGTGGGGGTTGTGTGTGTGTGTGTGTGTGTGTGGGGGGGGGGGTCATTAAGCATGTATTCTCCAATATGTCACTGCTGCATTGTGGCTGTTTTGTGTACAGCTGAGATTTCAGTGTGCGGAAGGGCAACATTCATCCTCTCCAAGCACTGACTGGAGAGGAACACTTTTATTTAGGTTATCTGGAGAGTCAGGCTTGGATGAAAAGCTGAGATGCTTTAAGCTGAGATGTTTATTGTTCCTGAAAGTTGTTTTACGCTTCGCCCCATTGTCTAATATGGTACTGGTGTACAAGAGGTGTCGGGGTCAAAGTCAACCGTGTATAGCAGCCCACTGGCTGACCTCATTGACATGACGTATGCTGTTTTAGCTGTGAATCCATTGTATCTTCTATTTACTATGACGTACATTCTATACTTAATTAATAATAATAATAATAAAAAAATTAAAAAAAATTAATTGCCATACAAATAAGGCTGTTATATTTCTGCTGTCATCCGCAGAATGCTACAACACACACATTTGCATACGCTCACAAACATTCTCTCTCTCACACTCTGACACACCCTTGCTCTCTTCCTGGGATCTTATTGTTTTTGGCAGGCTGGCTTCAGACCAGCTGTAGCGGCGTGTTTTTTCTGAACGTAGACGTGTCAGCCGGCCTAACATCTGCTGCTGAGCTGAGACGAGCTGGTCTCTGAGCGTGCACACACACACACCAATGCCACAAAACGACAGATTTGGTCCTCAGACAACTGCAAATACCAAAGCAGTTTTGCAGAAAGTATAAAGATAATTATGACATTTCTCTCTCTCACATACACACACGAGGTAGTTTTGTTTGTGAAATATTACTATTGTTTTTTTTTTGTTTTTTTTTTTGTGGTAACGTATCCCTTGGGATATTTGCTTTAATTTGTTGCACCAAAATTCAAAAGTGCAACTTTGTGAATGGCTGATAGTTTCAGTCTGGTCATGTAGAGAGGCCTGAGTGTGCTGTTATCACCCTGGTTTCTTTTGAGATTAACGACACATAAACACGCACACTATTCCCAGGCATGTATACAGCAGACACCTGATGTGCAGGAGATATCCACGAAAAGCCCAAAACATCAGTGTCTTGTCTTATCTTTTTCCCATGCAAAACGCAGCCCTTGGTGTTGACCTGTCTGTCAACAACTGAGATGACAAATTATGTAGACCAACTGACACGGTCACTTAGTCCTTACTCCTTGATTGGCTGCTGTGTTGCTTAGATACAGGGACACATACTAAGGGCACGAAGATGCGTTGGTGACAGTTTGTATCAAGCCTAGTCTAAGCTACTCTCCCTATTCTGTCTGTCAATCTCTGCTGTCTATATGCCTGCCTGTCTCTTTTGTCTCTTTGACCTGGTTGGCTTGTTCGGCATCAGTGTGACTATAGGTTTTGACAAACAGTTCTTCAGTTCTCAGCGTGGGCAGACATAATATAGTCTTGATGTTTGTGGTTAAAGGTGTGTTTTTCTTATTGCATCATTTCACTATCTCCAGGGAAATCCCCCGCTCAGGCGTTGAGAACCCTGGGCTTTAACAGCCAAAACTAAATAAATGAAGTACTCCTAGATCTAGCAGCACAACATTGACATGGTGGAAAACCCCTGCGAGACACAGCTCCTGACTGCGACAGCTTGCGGCTGTAAGGAATGTGCTGAACTCCGGAGAATCACCTCCTCATGATTTCCAGAGGTTACAGAAGTGATGTTTGTTCAGGGTGTGCTGCTCTTTATCCAGTCTTACACAGTGGGATTAGGAGCAATACCGTCTTTTGTCCGCGTGCTTTGAATAGGATGTTTCTTCTCAACCGATGGATTACACCTTGAATGAACTCAAACATGGTCTAGACTGTTACTCACCAATATGTACACACACTCGACATAGCTTTACACCACCATGTGAACAAAGGTGTGTTTACACTCAAAATAAAGACATTACTCACACTCTCAAACATACTGTCATGTGCGTAAATCAGCACACACTCATTTAATATGGTGACCCTGTCTATCTTATAACCTAGCTACCAGCTTTTCCAGGTTGGTTTCTTTAGATTCGTTAAAACACACGTGCACGCACACACACGCACACTACACCCATGCAGTTCAGAGTTAGATGGGCTGCTCTTAGCCACAGCGGGTGTTCACATTATGTTGGTTAATTCAGCATTTTCCTCCAGTGAAGACTCTTATTCTTCTCCTATCGGCCGTTGTCAGCGTATGTGCCTGTGTGTGTGTGTGTGTGTGCGCGTGTGTGTGTGTGTGCGCGTGTGTGTGTGTGTGCGTCCGCGCACCCCCCTCCCCTCTTCCTTGCTGGAGTTCGGAAATGTGCAGTGTAGCATATGGCCGTCAGGGTCCTAGCCACGGACCTTGTGAGCGCCACACAGCACCCCTCCTGCTTCTCTGCCGTGTGGAAAAATGAAAAGGGCTTTCCTGATTTCCCGCTGTTCCTCCTCTAAAGGCCCTTTCAGCAGCGGGAGAATTGAGTGGCTGAGAAGGAGACTAAAGGTTATTGTGAATGCAACACAATCAGGTTTTTATCCGTGATAAGCTGAATGTCAGCTCCTCACCCGCCTCTCCATACAGATGCTAATTCTCCTCAAATTGCGCTTAGCTTGGGTGTTTTTGTGATGAAAATGCTTCGTTATCGTGTAGATGCAGTTATTTGGTTGGCACGGTGGTTAGGAACCACTCTGTAATCGGAAGGTGAAAGGTCAGCTACCTGCACTTTCATTTTGACACTATTTTATTCCATGCACAAATATTATGTTTGCAAACATAAATGTAATATCGCTGCTCACCGTTTGGCCTTTCTACCGTGAAAGTGGATGAAAGAATGAGTTCAAACGTTGCAGAACAGCAGAATAGTGGCTCACGAGTCCAGACAGTTTTTGTGTGCAACCATAGAGGTAGGATGGTCAGGACGATACTGCCGTTGCATTTTTGTTTTCTGTCTTCAAGTTATGAATTGATATATCTGTCTCTTCATGTTGATCACTTTTATGAACTGGTATATCTGCTTTGGGGAATGGGCTGGCATGATTGCAATAGATTACACAGAACATACCGTAGTTGATCATATTGTTGCTGAACTAAAGTAAAAAGCATTGTAAAATATCTTATCTTTTGACTTGTTTTTGATTTTTGTATGTCTTCAAAGGAATTTCCATTCTGAGAGCAAGAGAGAACTTCATTCATCCAACTGGGTTCGGAATGTTTGTCTAATTTGTTTAAGCTGAGGTTGGACGGAGGAAGGGTTGTGGTGTGAAAAGTAAACAAAAGCAAATGGTTGCGGGGGAGGTTTGAAGAGATGTGCTGCTGTAATTTGGTAAATGGTTAAGACCTTTTTGCAAAGTTTTGTACAATCTTAACAGCTGCCTTAACAAGCTTTCTTCTCCTTGCGCTCACCTGTGTTTACCATTTGTTAATGGATAAGGGGTAAGCTGCTTTCTGTGTTCGCTCTGAAAAGAAATGTTTGAGTTTTGACCTATTCTGATACGTTTATTGACTTGTATTTGTAGTCCTTTCACAATAACTACTTTTGTTGGCTGATATATTGTCTCAGAAATAATCGCGATAAATTCTATTATTGTAATTTTAAGGGCAGGCAAGAAAATACAAGGGTGGAATGAGAGGTAGTTTAACTGAAACACAGGAACATTTTCATATTTCTATTTAGTAGCCTACTACTGTTGCTACAAAACATTGCACCATCAAAACAGGCATCCAACACACTTGTCAATAGCATGACAAAACTGTTCACTAAAGGCTGGCTGTGAGTTACGTTCTGATGTGTCCCCTACAACAACAACAACAATGATTTTGTGCAGGAGTAGCACAAACTTCATCCAGTATTTTTAGGATGAAAGTGATGCAGTGGATACATTTACATGTTTTCTTATGTAAAGAAACTTTAACCGGTAGAAACTTTAACCGGCAGCAGAATTATATAGAGGCGCGTTAAGAATTGTCGAACAGTGGCGAACGTTCGTCGTTGTGAACATGTTTGATTTGAACTAGAATTTTGAACGTTTCGTGTAAACCTTCCCAAAATATTAGAATTAAACCGTCACCTTTCATTCAGCATCAATGTGTGTTCGCCGAGAACTATCTCCTCAAACCGTTTGCTTTTGTTTGCAAACGTTTGCGGCCATTCACCAGCCATGATTTGCTTGGGATATTTTCTTTTTCCTATGGCAGTAATGAATCCTGTGTAGCATTAAATTGAGCACTGATTTTGGCAAAGATGTGAACAAAGTCTTGTCAAAACATTAAATCAGCTTCAGCAGAGTTAACGCGTGGGGGAGGGGCAGAGTGGGGAGGTCAGGAAGGAGTCTGGCCTTGTCCTCATAGCCAACCGAGCCCACATATTGCTATAGCAGACTCCCAGCTAGCAGGTAGCACCTAGCTAGCCCCAGGCCCTGCTAACCACGGTCTCCCACCGCTCAACACTCGCTGCTAGTTAAAATTCACTGCTACCACACGGATCTTTCTGTGAGCCATATGGCAGAAATTTGCATGGAAAATTGTGTGTGTGTGTGTGTGTGTGTGTGTGTCAAGGTGGGGGGAGGCTGGTATCAAATAAAAATAACTGAGCCATTACACACTTCACTTTAATTGTGCTGAAATTCCACAACTCCTTGTTAGGTGAAGTGACAAGAGGCAACACAGATGGGCAAATGAACACGTGTAGGCTATAGCCTTTATACACATAAATCTACATCATAAGTAGCCGCGCAGTATCTGTGAATTCTCACTTATTAGTGCATAATTAAAGAAAGCACTCTATTCACTAGCACAATAATGCAGAAAATCACAGCAATTATTTTGTTATCAAGACCGTGTCTGTCATTTAACTTTGTTTTTTTTTCTCAATTGCACAGGAGAAAATATGTTTCTAAGACTCAACATGAACTAATACTGTACTGTTAGGATATTTAGAATGGCCTTGGTTGTTTGCTTTAGTGTGGCAGTCCGGGTGGCCTCGTGGTCAAGAGACCACCCTGTAATGCACAAGATCACAGGGTTTGAGCCCCAAAGAATTACAGTATATCTATGCACCCAGGCCTTTCAAATGAATCGCTTCTGCTCTCTCGTACTCTCTAACTCCCAACTGTGACTAGCATATCTGTTCTCTGAGTGGAGGTATACATCTAGCGGTAACATTATTTCTCATGTGTGTGCTCCAAAGTTCTTAAACGTATCTAATATTAAATCTTCCCTCACTGTGTAAACAGCGAGTACTTGTTTTAAGGCCCTTATCTGCTGTAAACACACTCTCCCCCTTCCCTGCCTGCGTGGGAGTGTGGGCCTGTCCGGGCTGTGGTTCCCGGCCTGTGATTAGTTTGGGCAGCTGATGTGGGGGGGGGGGGGGGGGGGGGGGGGGGGGGGGGGGGGGGGGGGGGGGGGGGGGGGGGGGGGG
>JAODUK010011568.1:0-26173 GCA_027564635.1 Typhlichthys eigenmanni | reverse complement strand
CTTTACATATGCGTTACTTGTCTGTTATGCCATCTTTACATTGCATTACTTGTCTGTTATGCTAACTTTACATATGCTTCACCTGTCTGCTAACTTTACATATGCTTCACCTGTCTGTTATCTTTACATATGCTCAATCTGTCTGTTATGCTAACTTTACATATGATTCACCTGTCTGTTATCTTTACATATGCTTAATCTGTCTCTTATGCTATCTTTACATATGATTCATCTGTCTGTTATCTTTACATATACTTAATCTGTCTGTTATGCTAACTTTACATATGCTTCACCTGTCTGTTATGATAACTTTACATAAGCTTCATCTGTCTGTTATGCTATCTTTACATATGATTCACCTGTCTGTTATCTTTACATATGCTTAATCTGTCTCTTATGCTATCTTTACATATAATTCATCTGTCTGTTATCTTTACATATACTTAATCTGTCTATTATGCTAACTTTACATATGCTTCACCTGTCTGCTACACTAACTTTACATATGCGTTACCTGTCGCTGGAGGAGGCAGGGGGGGCTGTGACCCCTCACGCCTGGCAGAGTTGCTCCTGACATCGGCCGAGGAGACGACATGCTCCCATTGGCTCCTGGAACCACAGATTCTTCCTTCTCAGCATCCTTCGGGTGTTGAATCATCGAGTAGACGTTCTCTGAGGCATTACTGCAACAGGCAGACGCATACTAAATTGACTCAGATGTGTTAGTGACTCAGTGTTTGCCTGGAGGTAAATTTGAGGGATCTGGGTGTGACATAATCAATCACCACTGTATTCTATGCTGCCGGCAGCGTCAAATTGCCAGTAACACTGTCATCTGAAACAGATCATTGGCCCGGATGTCGTTAACCACCTCCCTACCGTGTCCCGTGCACAGCAGCACGGGGAAAAGTGGGAGACAAACCACTTGCAGAATAACCATCGCTTCTGTGGTGTACCGTAATCTGACACGGTTGACTTTTGTTATTAATGAGCCTATTTTTATTCTGTGGCTGCCTTGAGGTTAGCTACGCCCACACCTTTCTTGTACATACAGTATTATTGTTGAGGCTGACTCCTACACAAAATAGTCTCTCTCCCTCCCTCCCTCCCTCCAAATGTTTAAAACAAGCTGGAGTGAGCGCCTGACCCTTTCCTTCTGTTTCCAAACATTCACACACGCTGCTAAATTAAGTTAATAAAGCTTAACAGATCAAATGGATGATGGTCCCCCAGTGCCAATGCTCTCGCACATCAGAGAGCAGCGAAACCCCCTTTTTATGTCACTGTTAACAGCAAAGAGAGCATCTGGAGTGCAATTCTCACCCCAGAGTTATTATTCTGCGTAATTATCTTCTTTCTCCTTGTCTTCCTTAGCCTCCCAGAGCATTTCTTCAGTTTTTATCTCCTCAATACTTTTGACTAGTGTATACACACACACACACAAACACTATCTTTATGTATGGTATGCTGTATGCATGCGGTATGCTGTAAGCACACAATATATGCTTAATGGATGCAAAGAAAAACATTTGTAGCAGGACAATATTTTGCTCCAATTATTAATGTTTTTCTCTGTAGTTCTAAGTTCTGTAGCGTTAAAGAAATGTGTCCTAAGCAGCTTTCATTCAACACTAAAGCAGGTGGCAAACAGTAAAATCCCTGTTGTTTGAACATGTGGCTCATCAGTGAAATCACCCAGTTTATGACTAAACAGGAGTTAAATAAAACACATTTAACCCATATTGCTCACTCTGAGTCCTGATTGGCTGAGTTCCGGTTTTTGCGAAAGCCTGAGAAGATTGACAGCACACTGCGTCGCTTCTTCCTCCTCAGGGATTGGTTCAGGTGGAGAGATGATAATTGACTGACAAGACAGGAGGGCGGAGAAGGTGAGATGAGGCGAGAGACAACAGCACTGAATGTCAGCCTTGAGAATTAACTTTCGTCAGAGTTCCCACTATAAGTCAACTGTCAAATTCTGTCAAAAAAGATTATATTGAAAGGAAATGCAGGCCACCAGAACAGTGTCTGCGTTGAAAGTGGAGTCATCATGGCAAAAGAAAATGTGTGTGATTTTATAGATACTTCTCATGTAAACATTCAGATGTATTATTACATTTTTTGTTGTGAAATCTCAAAATGTAATACAATAACAACAAAACATTCCATGTATGGAATAAACTTTTTAAAATGCCACGATGTTCCAGAAATTCCATGACAAGTGGGAACCCTGAAAAGTATGGTCTGAAACTGAAGCACCGATATTGTTCACCTGTTCATAGATTGTTTATAATTTTGTGATTTATTGTACAATATTTCTATATACTGTATGCAATAAATATTTATATACATCATGATATATACAGTATACAACACCAGCTGTTTGTATAACACTTTATCTTACCACTTTTATCTTCAATCATTGCAGGTTTTCAGGGCGGTCTTTATAATAACATAATCATGTTATAATAATGCATAATATTAGTTAATGATTTGATTGAGATATATATATATATATATTGTAGAAATAGTGTACAGTACATTGTGAACTGTTGCATAAACATTTACTAAATGTATGTTCTACCTGTCTGGTAGCACTCTCTTGCTGTAGAAATCAGGTAATCCATCCTCTAACAAATTGACTCCTCCATTTTCAGAACAATGCTAACAGAAACAAAGAGGAAACCGATAAATGGTATAAAATGATAAATGCTGAACAGCACTATTATTCCAATTGGCTGGCAAGCAGGCTTACAGTAGCATCATGCCAATAAAATAAATCCATTTGTAACATAACTCCTTATCATCTCTTCTCTAACTGAATTTGCAACATTATTTATACTTACAGTATATAAAAAAATGTTTTTCTGAAGTATTTCAATCGAAACCAAATACTTTGCTAGAGGCTGCCTTGCAGCCCACCTGGGGATTTGTAAACACGTGTGCCACAAAGCCAACAGCTCAGCTTTCTTCTGTACAAAACCATTTATATTTGGAAAGTGCCACAAGATGAAGTATCTACTGTCAAAATCTTATTAGAGATAAACAGGATGTAAGCATTCAGGTAATTCTCATTAGTTTCCTTTTGGAACTCAGTACAAGTTCAAATGTGTAGCAAAAATAAAGATGCGTTATTTAAATAGATACGGAATTGTGCTACGAGCAAGTTAATACTGCCTTACCCTGCACTCACATCGCCAGCTACAGATCATTCATTTCAGTGAGCGGCGGGCGACTATGGGCGACTATGGGCGACCATGGGCGACCATGGGCGACCATGGGCGACTATGGGTGACCATGGGCGACTATGGGTGACCATGGGCGACCATGGGCGACTATGGGCGACTATGGGTGACTATGGGCGACAAAGGGTGACTATGGGCGACCATGGGCGACCATGGGCGACCATGGGCGACCATGGGCGACTATGGGCGACTATGGGTGACCATGGGCGACTATGGGCGACCATGGGCGACTATGGGCGACTATGGGCGACTATGGGCGACAAAGGGTGACTATGGGCGACTATGGGCGACTATGGGCGACAAAGTGGCCGGCGACTTGCAAAGTTTACCAAAATGGAGGGAAAAACGTGCCCTTGTTTATTTACCGGGACATATATTTATAAATGTATCTACAATTTACGTAGTTTGTTGATGAGTTTGTTTAGCTCACGCATGTAGCAAGGCAGACACACTAACGTACCTCTGTGCGGAAATACAGCAGGAAATGATATCAGAGCATTTGAGGGGGGGTAGAGGGAGAGGCTGTGCAACAGGCCCTCTATAGGTAGACGCTAGCCACAGGCCAGGTACAGATTGGTTGACGCTTTATTCCTCAGGGGTCGGGAATGGGGGGCGGGTGGGAGGGGCTTACAGAGTCCGATGGAAGGTGTCTCCGTGGGGGGCGTGGCCTGACGTGGGTCACGTGACGCAGGGGTGAGCCGTTGGTGGGAAGCGTGGACATGCATTCCCATGATGCCGAGCGAGATAGCGAGGCCAGGTGCGCGGGGGCACTGGGGGAAGGGGAGGAGGCGGGGTCGTCACCTAGACCTCCGACAGGAAGGAAGAAGAGGGCAAACTGTTCCCAAGCTGCCAGCCAATAGAAAATCTATTAACCAGTCCATCTATCCCTTGAGTGCAAAATCTGGAAATCACAGCTCATCGACTCATGAAGAAGAACTTTCTGACTATTATATCTTTATCAAATTAAATATCCCCCAATTTGTTTTTTTTCTCTCATCCCTTTTAAGCAAATTACACTTTCTCAGTTGATTAAATAGAAAGTCAATTGACCCCAGCCCTGCTATCAGCCACTGACTGGAAATTAAATATGCTGTGCGAGCGCTCTGAGGCTTTCAACGGCTTTCAGCCGCGGTAATGGCACAAGCTTACCGAGTCTGGTGGAAACGGGCCGAATCCTTCTTGTTCTGGAGCTCCGCTTCTTAACGGCAATCGTGTCCTGTTGACAAACAGAGTCAGCAGTGAGGCAGGGCCCCACGGTGACCGCAGCGGTAATACAGTCTATTTGTGTTCAAGTACCTTACCCTGAAAACACATTACAGTTTCAATACATCTATGTCTTATACTGTAACTGCAATTGACCTTTCCCAAGCCCCGCCCCGTTTAGCATGTCCTCCAATAACAATTCCAAGAACCTTCCGTCAACTGTCTGTTTTGCTGTAATAGCTTTTTATGGTGTTTTGTCCTACCTAGTTACAGTAACTAGGTAGGACAACTTAAAGGAGCAGGGCTTGGGAAAGGTCAATCACAAGCGGATGGGGTTAAAGGAAAATTATTATTTTCTGGTACTAATGTAGATGCAATGAGCAAGTAACACAGAACATATTAAAAAGAAGGTCCCGAGCAGGAAGTACAAGATGTATTTACTTTTAAATTACCCTAGAATGTCACTCTTTAGAGTGTAAGTAACAAATTACCCTCATTGCAATCTTTACAGTGTAAGTAACAAATTACCCTCACTATCTTTACAGTGTAAGCAACAAATAACCTGTATCACTCCCTTTACAGTGTAAGTAACAAATAAACCTTACTATGCCCAGACTGATGCCCAGGTCCTCCTCAGCAAACTCCAGAGACTCCCCAATCCTGGACTGTCTCAGTGTGCGTCTGCCCATCGCATCGTCCCAGCGCTTAGCCTGAGACACCTGCCGCAGCTGACGTCAACACACACACACGTATACAAACGCACATATATTTAAAGACAGGTGAGACACACATACATAAAGAGACACACACGCACACACACATAGAATTATTACAGCTTTAAGAACATCTTGAGAATGTCCTTCAACACAATATTTGCGGACAAACTCGTCCGACCTTGTGCTTGAGAAACATGCAAACAAAGTGAACCCCCCCCAACTATATACCGGCCATTGCCAACTGTGAATATGAATAAAAATCTATTTTCTTAATTATCAAAGCCCGTAGCGAGCGGTGGTAGAGGGCAAGCTGTCACTGCGGCAAACCAGAGGCGATAAGAAATGTGACGTAACGGTGGACATGTTGAGATGAGTGCAATCCTGTTTAACTATTTTCGTGAAAGGAGATTCCTCATGGGAAGCCTTCTGTTTACTCCTATGCTGTTTAGAGGGGACATTATTCTGCCCACTTGCCACATAAATAGCTGGATATGAATTGTTCTTCGAAGTAGCAGTGTCACACTATTCAACTAAGCCACACGAGACCTCACACCGTGCTTGGATATAATAAGCTTGCATTGCCAGATGGCAATGTGTAACAAACAATAAATTAACTGTAGAGCTTTATTCAAAAAGCAAAATAAATAAATGAGTGGTTTGCGTTTTTTCCAGACACAGAAGTGGTTAAAACAAACCATTCAAAAGCACATCCAATTACTACTAGTGCGATGTACGACAATGTCACAGAAACTATTAAAAAGTAATAAGCTAAATGCAGAGGAATGACCACTACCAATTAAGGAACAGAGCCAAATACATGTACATTAAGTTGAGCGTGGCCACTACTCAACACTTTAGATATGTCAATGCCCATTGCACACTCCTTGAAACACTACGACTATCTCATTCAGTAGTGTGGACATGGTCTAAATTAGCAAGCCCACTGCTGGCCAATCAGAGTCTAGGTGGGTATTTCAGTTGGTGCCGACAGCACTGTTTTTATTGTGGCCGTTTAGCTTTCAAAAATGGAATGCAGTGGCATATTGTGACCAGATGGGGCTGCCCAGAGCCATGGAAATAAACAAAGTTACACCAACGGAAGTTAGAAATTGTCAATGGTCACATGGTTCATGGAGAGGCTAAAATAGTTCCCGGAAGTGCTTGGTGACCGAAGCTCTTGTCACATTGTTGCAGTGATAAGGCTTCTCTCCAGTGTGGACACGCTGGTGTTTCTTTAACCCTGGAAGACCCATTTTAGTCCAAAGAAAACATCACTTAGCGTTCCAAAAAACCTATTACCAAATTTTTATTTTTAAGACTACATTTACATAGCCAATAGGTTATATTGTCTTGCCATTGATAGTGTAGAAAATTTTTATAAACTTGGACACAGTGTCTCCTCCTACTTCAACTCCATAAACGAACACGCTGGAATTGGGTGAGAAGACACCACCCATATTCCAATAATAGTAAAAGTGTGTTTTTTTTAAAGAAACATTTGTAAATGTGTATATTGGAGCGCCAAGTGACGTCGTAATTTTACAACAAGGGGTGTTACAGAGTGCTTCATGACTCAGTGAAGCTCTTGTCACTGAGTAGGTATGCTAAATTATACCTTCATGCTGACATTTTTAATTTAGCAGACAAAATGTTTTGTTTATTTGACATGACAGATGTTTAATACTATTGTGGTTGTTGTTGATATTACTACTGACAATATAATACGTATCTCCCAGATAATATAATATCTATAATATAATATCCAAGAAAGTATCTTGGATAAAGACGTTGTGTATATACTCATTACATACAGATATACAACTTCATTTTTTGGTAATTAGTAGTCAATAAATGCACATATTTACATTTAAAATAAAATGCCTATGGTACTTTCAGTATATAGGCAAACTTCTGGGAACTATTTTAAGGCTCCACGATTCACCATTGATGTAAAAAAAACAGTCCATTGGAGTGAACATAGATGGCGTTACTCTGTTATATCCATGGCTCTGGGGCTGCCAATATGCAAACATATAGTAGCTTTTAATGAAGGGCTTCTTCTAAACTACAACTAGACCAAAGAAATGGCATGCAGTGAAGGGATATTACCAGTACCAGGGTCTTATGTGTGGTGTAGAGCTCTTGTAGAATTTGGTCCACTATGGAGTTGGTCAGAAAGGAAACCACTGAGAGCTTCACCTCCCTGAGAGAAAGGAATAGAACACAATGAGACCGTCATGCCGATGTAAGCAATGTTACCACTCACCTTTAAGGATGACTATACTAGAAAGTGAACACATTTAAAAACAAATTAATTATTTTGCGGGACATTCAAAGCCAAAATACACCTATACAGCATATAAAAACCATGCAACAATTGCAATCTACGCATTCTATTCACTCAATACCTGTGTGAACACCATCATTCCATAGTGCGCTGTGCTGAATCTAATGGGAGAAGCTATGCTAATTTCTTTAAGAGCATTGCATTACAGGCAGTTGAACACGTTTATATAATAACAAGAAAAGCGGTTCAAGCTACAATTATGCTTCCTACTCATCTGTAACACAAACCCCTCCCTCTCTCCCTCTCTCTCCCTCCACCTTACTCCAGCGCCTGGTTAATGTCTTCAGCAGCTCTCTCCATCAGGGCGTTGCGGACGGCGGCCCGAGGGACGGACACCTGCTCCGAGATGGAGGACAGCGGCGGGCTGAGTCTCTCTGCGGCCGCGGAGGACACGGGGCACAGCTCGCGACACAGACACACCATCGAGTCCACCACCACCTGCGGACCAGGAGAGCCCGAGCATAGAGGGGGTGAACGACCGCCAGGCACGTCACCAGTGAACATGGTGTGTCGACACCCAGCGCCCAAGTAAGTAGATCTCATAATAAGTACAAGCTGATGGGGAGTGGACTAGTTTACCTTCACCTACGTGAAGGGGTGAAACATTGACCCAGACATGCACTCAGAACAACTGCAGGTTCCATGTATAAAACGTTATACATATATTCATCTTCCATTATTATCTTATATTTCCATCCACACAAACTCATGCATCATCATCCCCCCCCGATTCAACACAGCAAAGTCTGCATTCGACCAGGACTCATTAAAGCCCACTTCGTCTGTACATGGCCTATTCAAACCTACACACATCTATGAGTCCATTCATCCGTCCGGCTCCACCCACATACCTGCAGCTCTTTGTCAGCAGCCTTGGACAGCTCTCCAGCCAAGGCGTCCAGCCTCTGTTTAACGGGCCCGTCCACGGACAGGACGTGGGCCAGCTCACACAGCGACGGGTACAGCTGACACACAGACAGGCAGAGAGAGAGAGAGACAGACAGTGTGAGAGAGAGAGAGAGAGAGAGAGACACGTACAGACCCACAGAGAGACACACAGTGAGAGAGAGAGAGAGACACGTACAGACCGACAGAGAGACAGTGTGAGAGAGAGAGAGAGAGAGAGAGAGAGAGAGAGACCGACAGAGAGAGAGACCCACAGCGAGACAGACAGACAAAGGGAAAAAAAGTGTGTTGGAATGCTCCGCTAAGCAGAGGTCTAACTGACAATTGAGTTTGTGATGATTGAGCACTGATAAATGCATGACAAATGCATGGCTGACACATTGTCAATACGGCACGTACGAGTGTTTGAGCGATTCCTGTTTGTGTCTGCAGCTCTGAAATACGACTCGCCCTCTACGTGCCGAGTAAAGGGCGAAAATCAATACACACACACACGCGCACACACACGCACGCACAAAGAAGCCACTTACAGCTCTGGAGTTTTTGGCCTCTTTGAGGATCTGTCTGGCGGCCTGGACCTCTTCACCTTCCTCAGAACCTCTCAGGACACACACCTGCTGCTGCACACGCACACAGAGCTGCTCCATCACCTGCACGCATGCACACACACACACACACGCACGCACACACACGCACACACACACACACACACACACACACAGAGCTGAATCACTTAACATTCAAATAATTATTGACTTATCCAATGACAGACGTCTTGCCCACTCCAAAGCAATGACATCCCCACACACACACACACACACCTGTTCAGCAGTGCTGGTGACCAGGCCTTGCTGCAGCCTGAGAGCCTGTTTCTTGGAGAAGCGCTGCGTCTGGTTGTTTCTCAGCAGAGCACGCTGAATCTGCCACATGCACGCACACGTGCACACACACACACACACACACACACGAAGAAGGAGTGGATGCAGAAATGCAGAGGAGTGGAGAGGACGGCTGTTTATACAACACACGGCCAACGGGAGATGGGTCTATTTGCATGGTAATGAGCCGGCAGGGAGGCGCTGAAATCTGCTGAAATAATAGTTTTGGTTTGAGGGTTTGATTCCACAGGTGGCAGGCATTCTGTTTATTTGCTTAATTATACCATGCAAAGAAAAACAACAAGGAACATCTACAACAAGGAAGAACAGCAGAACACAACTGCCCTCAACATACAGTAACAAAATCTACGAGTAGTATGATCATGTTTGATCACAACGCTTTTTCTACAATAAACGTCAAATTATTTAATTGTGGCAGCTTTTCATAAACACGTAGGTAGGCTTTCCGCGGGAAGTTTCCTCTCTGTACAGGAAGTAAATGCCTTTTATCTTTCAGTTGTGCCTTTGGTGTGATGTGTTAACATTGCATCATTACACAACAGATTAATCACACAAAGTCTTGGTGAAACAAACATGACTGTGCCTGCCCTTTCGTAGCTACTGTAGCAAGGCTTCGATGAATTGTACCGCCTCAGCCGGTAGAAAAACTGACAATTATTAATAGAAGGGAAAACCTAAAATTGTAATAATCAATTGTAATTATGTTGTGTCCCAGGGTGCACCTCACCTTGGTCAGGGCTTGTTCCGTCTTCTCTGGTGCGCTGCGATACGCCTGTGTGATGTCACTGAGGGGGAGGGGCATGTACTGCAGGGTGAAATTACTGGCAAGGCCGAGAGTCGTGGAAAGGGGGCGGGGGGGGGGGGGGGGGTTGGGGGCATAAATATACATGCACATTAAAAAACCGCAGAAGAAGAACAGAGAGGAGAACATCTGGGATGGTGACGGAGGGATCCCTCAACACACTGATACATAACTGATGTGCGCGCGCACGCACACACACACGCACACACACACACACACACACACGAGTGATGAAATGTGCGGTAATGGCCAGCGTGGTACAGCTAGCCCATCTGATACGGCAGTTGTCTGACTTGAGAAAGATGTGCAGGAGGTGCTCCTGTCAGAAGGCAGGAGGTAACGGTGTGTGTGTGTGTGTGGGGGGGGGCTCCCTTGTATGCCTTTTTACACAGAACAGATATTTATTTGTGAATGTAACATAATCTGTGTATGTGTGTGTGTGCGTGCGTGTTTATCTTACTGCTCCAAAGCACGTGCCACATCTTGAAAGCCCGTTGCCGTGGTGTTATTGCGATCCCATGTCACACTCCTTAAAAGCATTAAATGAGGGAGGGGCGAGGGGGAGAGGGGGGGGGGGGAAGGGGAGGTAGACAAATATAGTCGTTTTACAGCAAACATCAATTTAACAAACGCTACCGCATGCGCAACGCTTAAGCAATATCAAGTTACAGCACTCCTCTGACCGCTTGTGCGTCCGAACACGTCCACGCGAGGATTAATCACCAACTTGTAAGGCATATCTGCTGCCATAAAACACGCGCGCGCAGAATTAGCACACATTAGCATTGCATGAACCAGCGCCGAGCAGCTAATGAGCTAAAATCCCCTCTCTCTCTCTCTCTCTCTCTCTCTCTCTCTCTCTCTCTCTCCATCCTGAAGTATCTAGACCATGCTTCTACAGCGTGTGATGGCTGCTAGCACCGTGGCCCACAACACCACATATCACACACAGCTCAGAGAGGCGTTCCACTTATCTTCTGCCCCCCCCGTTTCATAATTTAAATTATTCCTGGCCCATCCAGAAACACCCATCCTCCTTGGGGCTTTTCTTTGTGTTTTTCTCCATTTGTCTTCCTTTCTACCCAACAGTCCCTTACGACAGCAATGTACCACACACACACACACACTTCTATTTATATTTCAATTTGTGGAAAAGTATCCTTCTGTACCATGTAAACACATATTGTATTTGCTAGTATGTACTCAATCCTCAAATCCGTTTCATTGAACATGTTCGTACATTCGAGCTCCGATAAAACTTCCGAAATCCTTGACGTGTATCCACTCCCACGCAACCAACACGCCTGTCAACGCACGCGTGGCTTTTGGTCCCCGTATACAAATGAGTGTGACATTTCATCATGAAACACAGCACGATACTCTGCCTTCACACTTCAGTTCACAAGTTCATGCAAAACGAATTGGAATAATTATGTGTGTGTACTGATTTCCCATATAATACCAGGCTAGTCTCCAACAACAAGAAGCCATGTTACAAAACCCTAGGAACACGGACCACATATACACAAAAACACACACCAAGAGTGCACGCACTGCGTTGCAAGTATACAAACGCATGCATGCACACACACACACACACACACAGACAGACACACACACACACATACACGCACGCACACACACACAGACACATACCTGAGTGTGGTGTTGATCTGCAGGGACTTGCTGAGCATCTTGGCCCCGGCGTCGTCGAGGGCATTGCCGCTCAGGTCCACGCGGCGCAGGCAGGCGTTGGAGCCCAGGGCGTTGACCAGCACCGTGCCCCTCTGACGCAGGCGGGAGTCAGCCAGAGATACGGACTGGAGGCCCTGGGGGGGGGGTTTATGAAGGAGGAGAAGATACGTGGACATTACTGGAACACTATGGAGGTCTGCTCATATGCACTGTGTGGCATTTAAGCTGTTATTGAGGATTAAGTGAAACGCTGATATGAACACAGTGTTTGATTACAATGGCTGGCTGACATAATACGGCGTATGACCTTTTCAGATATTGACTAATGTTCCTAATTAGCCAATGTAGGTAGTGATTTAATACATCACAGCTAAATAACATGTCTGTGTGTGTGCAAGCACATGTGTGCATGCGTCAGCCTGTGTTTCAGGATTACTCTGCTTGTGTGTGTGTGTGTGTGTGTGTGTGTCTGTTTCTGTGTTTGTGTGTGTGTGTGTGTGAGTGTGTGTGTGTGTGTCTGTGTTTGTGTGTGCATGGTTCTGAGCTATCACCATCAACTGTGGTAAATAATTGAGGGTTGCTTGTCATGCTGGATTTACAGCAAAGAGAGAGAGCGAAAGAGAGAGAACCCCAGGAGCCTTGAGAATAAAGTGAGACAAATTAATCATTCACAAGGCCTGCAGAGGAAATGGAGTGTGTGTGTGTGTGTGTGTGTGCGCGCATGCATTGCTGCCCATGTGAGTATTTATGTACATAACTGCTGATATTAGAACTTGAATGAAAGAGGATTGTGTGTGCATGTGCATGTATGAATGTGTGTGTGCGTGTGCACGCATGCAGTACGTGGGCATGTTCAAGTTGGCCCGGACCGCTGCATTATGTGAAGGTAATTCTGTGCATGTCTAGAAATCTGGAATTCTGTGTCTGAAAATTGTGTGTGTGTGTGTGTGTGTATAAGCGTGTTCTCGCGCTCACACGCGCACAGCAAGTTATGTAACCCAACTCACACACTCCTCCTCCTGCACCAGCTGAACCAGTTTCTGAAGAGCTTCATCCAGAACCCTGAAGAGGCAGAACACGCAAGTCACATCAGCAGTACATCCCCCGCTAGCGTGCACTGCTGTCCAACACTCTCACGTGTCAGCCATGTCGGTTCATAATTAGCGCCGTTGCGTAATATTTTAATTCCACCACCATTCAACATTATACATGGCTGCTAGCGGTTAAACTCACGGTGAGCCGTTTGACTTGCAAGCAGTATTACATGCAGGTGCTGTCCATGTGAAGCTACATTACATTACCTAGTATTTCTATACCACTGTGCAGTGTTTGATTGCTTTGCCTGTTTGCATTGGTTTGTTACTTCTGCATTCAACATTTTGCTATCTTGAGAAAAGTTCTTGAAATAATTTAATACTACCATTTGTTTTAGCCAGTAATATCTGGAAAAAATGCTTTTTATTCCTTGATGTTGACACTGTTATTTGTACTGTGACATGCCACTGTACACATGCACTATTTATACAGCATACGGGATATTTAATTACTTGTCTTCAGCTTGAGTTATTGTAACTGTTACACTGCATTGCAGATGAAAGCTCATCATTTCAAGCACTGTTGTGCGCCGTACTGTTTTGCATTGACAACTTGTCTTTACACAGTTGTACTAGGGTTTATTGTGTCTGTCCTTTATTGTTAGACGCGTTGCTCTGCCGCTGCAGACTCTATTTGAGGCTTTTCTCTCGATGTTTAATACGTCCAATTGTCAAAACATTGTGCTATATGCCATTAAAAATAACTGTTCCGTCCTCCAACCTTGTCGCCTGTGATGGAGGTCAAATGTAAACTTGACTCCTAATTAAACTTTTATTCCTTTACACACACGCACACACACACGCAGAGTCACCGATCATGCCAATCATCTCCGTGGTTGTGCGTCGTGGTCCATACCTGCCCTTGATGTTGAAGTTCTTCCCCAGCAACAGATGCTTGAGGGACGGGTGCCTGGAGAAGGCCGGTAGGACCACTAACAAGTCTGCATCTAGGCCTGCAGCGCAACACAAGGAGCCTGGTTACACAGGGCGTTACAGACCTGTATAGATCAATGGTTCCAGCAGGGGTCAAGGCAGCGAAGGTAGAATCTGTAACCCAATCGGTGAGTTACAGAGTCTGGGCTAGGTTCAGGGTTGTTTCGCTGGGAAGTACCACGGGGGAAAAAACGTGTGTTTGTACATAATGTCTTTATAATTATATACACAATGTATTGCTATTTTCTCTTGTAATGTACTTTCAGAATTGTGTAACAGTTTCCACGCCATTTACTTATGCTGTGGATAACTCATATTGTGTTATAACCAAATAGACAGGCAGATACAGACATAATGAGAGCGAGATAAAGAGAGAGAGAGCGAGAGATATAAAGCGAGGTAGAGAGATTGGGAATTTCATACCATTGTCAGAGATGTCCAATGTTCCCACACAGGAGATCCGTGGAAACAGCTCCTGGATCACCCCAGCGCCAGCTGACCTCAGCTGGAAGAAGAGAGCCGGAACAGAGAGAGAGAGAGAGAGAGAGAGAGAGAGAGAGAGAGCTGTGAGGCAGGCAGGCAGAACATAGTAATGTGTATATTGATGGCAGCGGGCTGACAGACAGACAGACAGACTACCTCACAGCTGCTGATGTCCAGGTGCAGATCACTGATATGAGGGTTGTTGGAGAGACCCAAGAACAGAGCTCTGGAGGGTGAGGGGGGGAGGGGGAGATAGAGAGAGAGAGAGAGAGAATAAAAAGCAGTAACAGTCAACATATAGCCGAAGCATTCAAATCTAATAATGAAGACTGACGTTTAAGGAAGGGAAGTTAGAAAAAAACTAAAGGCAGAAAGGAAGGTTGACGGGTTATGCCTAAAAGAGACAGAAGAGGCTAGGAAGTGGAGGAGGAGATTCAAACAGTTGCAGTGTGGTGGAGTTTGTACGGGGAGAGAAAAGAGAAAAAGGGTTTGACGTAGAAGAAAAAGAAGCCGATATGAAGAGAGGAGATATCAGCCCCCCCCACCCACCCACCCAACCTGAAAGGATCCTCCAAACCTACTGAACCTCAACCTCCAACCTCAAACGCCCCTAGCCTCAACAACTAAGCTATAGCGCTCCTCCTCTCTCTGTTTTTGTTAATGGTTTACCTTAGCCTTAGCGGATTTAGCGAAAAGTAGCTTAGTGCGCCCCTCACCCCCCAAAAACAGATTCAAGCCTCAATTAAATCACCTGCCAAGACCATCAACATTAATTTAGGTAACGTAGACAACTGTTGATGCGCGTGTGCACAACCGCACTGCCAGTTTGGGTTGGTGGGGGGGGACCACCCAGACCAGTGCAATTGGCAATGTGTTTTCATACATAAGATTTCATGGGCTTGCAGGAAATAATGAAAAGTGTTTTTGGCAACTCCAGCCTATTTGTTTTTTGGCCAAGCTCCATCTTGCGGTATAAAAGCCCGTCGGAGCCTGTAGCCAGCCAGCGTTGATTACACCACTATTGATTGGCACTTTTGGCTGTGACGAGCTAAAGTTAGCTGCACGCGTGAGTTGGACCGCTGTCCGTCTTTAAAGTGACAGAACACATTGGCAATGACATGGTGAAGACTCACAAGTGTTCCATATGCGTCAAAACCACAGATGCCAAATTCTCATCGATATGTTGTTTGTAATCTCCTGTCTCTCATTTCTTTTTTTTATTATTGTTGATTAAATTACATTTGACCATTTCATCTTTTGTTTCTTTGTCATATTTATGTTTAAGATGGTACATGGTCCTTCACAAATTAATAAATAAAATATATGATTAATAAAAATTGGCCGACATTCCCCTTTAACAATGGTTTCTGTTATGCAGCCAACAGAATAAGGGCCTTCGTGGCGCTTCTCCCGGGATGCCAACGCTTGATTAAGTGTTGTAAGCCACTTAATTTGACAAATGCTAGTCAGTTAGCTAGCTAAATGCCTAAAGAGACACTTTAAACAGGGCACTCAAAATTCCATCATTCATAAAACGATGGCAGGACCAATGTATATTCCCAGTATAGAAATACTGTGAATACAAACTTTGCGCAATACGCTTTGAGGAGGTGGCATGGACATTGGAGAGGGAAAACTCACCTCAGAGTATCGGCGGGCACCTTCATGGACGCCATGCTGACGTGGGCCAAGCTGAATGCAGAGCTAAAGAACTGGCGGAAGCTCGGCAGAGACTCTCTGGCTTTCCTAAGAGAGAGGTGGGAGACACGGGAGAACATTTAGAAGCGCAGTGGTGAATGGGAAAAAAAATTAAATAAAGAAAATTGGAGGGCAGAAAAAGCGAGGGGGGTGAACTGCAAAAAGAACATCAACCGCAGAGTACATATGAAACAAAGTGACAGAAAGGGTGTAGCAGTCACTCGAGAGAGAGAGAGAGAGAGAGAGAGATGCAGGCCAAAGCAGACAGATGCCGACTGTGACATTTAGGCCACCATTATATCAAGCAGATACTGTGAAAAGGTGAGGCTGACGGTAATAGCGGGTGCCAGTCAACGCTAACCAACCAATTATCCAACCATCTGGTTAGCATACGCACATGCGCGCGTAGCTGCCATACGGGACAGAGTGAAGCACAGTACGAGAATACCCCCCAAGCTGTGTGTGTCTGTGTGTGTGTTCGTCCATATGCATGCAGGCTCCATATGTTAAAGAGGGATATACTGTAACGCAACCACTGTTAAAATTGTGTTTAAAACATGGGAGTGCAGCCAACGCAGCCTCCCTCACCCCCACCCCCCAACACACACACACACACACACACACACACATCACATCACAGCAGGGGGTGAGGAACTAGGGGAATGGGGGAGTGAGAGAGTTGGGGGGAAGGAGGATGAATGTATCTTTTATGATTGTGGTTTGTTAGAGTACGGGGGTGGGGGGGGAGGAGGGTGCCACCAATTTCCTTCTTGAGCTGTTTGACATGTATTATTCTAGCACTCTCATTCGTGGTTGTGGGGACGGTGGTTACATTCCTTTTCCTGCGAATGAACAAACATGGCATCCCCACATCTTTCTCAGCAATACACAAAAGTGTAATACTCCCATTTCTCTTCTGTATACTTGCTATTTTGTAATGGCTAGCAATAGCATGCATACAGTACACCCTGTAATGACATTGTAAAACGGCCTCCTTACTGCAAAGAAGGTCATCCAGTAAACAAATGTAAAGGTGGCTTTACGCTGTACATCGCATGTCTGACTGTGCAGCACAGTGCTAGATATCTCTTGCCAACAACCTGCCAAGTGTATAAGGCCATCCGGGAGTGGTTGTTTACTAGACAGGTGTCGCAGCAGCGATCACATTCTGTAGCAAGATATTGATTGGAAACTACCGACACTGAGAGAACTCTATTGAAGCCGTCTCCATTCCCAGAAGTGCTGAACTGGTCAGCGTGTCACATTAAGCACTGCAATTGATTTTGGCCCGTAACCAGTTGTCTCATAAATGGTCAAAAGTGATATGTGAGTGGAAAAAAAATGTGCGCTCACACATACACAGAGTTGTATCATTGAGTCCCATCACGATTTCAACCATTTCTTCAATTGCTTACACACACACACACACACACACACACACACACACGCAAACACACACACACCTCTTTTCTCCAAATCACCCTCTTTATAATGCTCTCTCCAGCTCACACATTCAGAAGTCAGCTACTTTTTATTGAAGTAGTTCATTTATATAAAGTCAAAAGTAAAAATTCTGAATGTCAAAATTCACAGGAGAGGAAAACCTGTCGAAAGTTTGAGGCGGAGAGAAAAATGTGGAAAACATATTTTATACAACAGGGTATATAGTCTGGCATTACAGAGTTTGGGGTTAAAGATCAAAGCCATGAATAAATAGTTTGTAACAAATCAATTAAACATAGAATGGTAGACTCAAAACAGATCTCTAAATGAAAAACATTTTAGTAAAATTATAGTTTGTTACTGATTGGTTTGCTAGTGTAAAATTGATGTACAGTGTTTGTATTTTCTGTTTAGTTGTTCACATGAAAGTTATAGTCAGTCAATCTGAAGAAAGCTTGATATTTGTACTTCATCAAAAGAAAAAACAACTCTCCCTTCAATGCCAAATGGTGCTCCCTCAGAAGATCCGCACCACACATTAGAAATGCATTGCCAAAGCTATGGTATTTCTGCTTGTGCTTCCATTTACAACGCCAGGGCTGTGTAGTAACATCAGAGTATTTTTTCAGCAATTTCACTTCACTTGAAAGTAGTTCCTTTCAACTAAAGGAGTTCATGGCTGCTACCTCAACCTTTATTCCACCAAAGCCACCGTTATTCATCAACAAATATGTAAGGGAAACAAATTAAGGGCGACCCAGGCCTGAATAGCCGGGGAGGTTAATTAAATGATGAGGAAAGCGCAAGAGAAGATAATGAAACCAAGACAGAGAGAGACATGGAGGAGGAGAAGGATGCAGAAAGGACGGAGCGAAAAGAAGACCGGGGACGAAACGGAAAATGAAACTGCGAAAGCAAAGAAGGACGCCTGAAAACAAGATTATTATTAACAAAACTGATGATGGATAAAAGGCAGGCAGCAAACAAACACACACACACACACACACACACACACACACGCAGTAATGAATTCCAGAGTGGCAAGAGATATAGGCGAAAAAGAAAGCAATGAATTAGCATTAGCAATAAAAAGTAGACAACATGAAACCATGGAGACGGACAGAATGGTTCAAATGTGGATATTATTAGGTATACTAAAAAAAAAAAAACATAGAACTAAAAAAAAAATCTGTTTAAAATAGGAAAATAAATAAATCTAAATAAATCAACCCTTCGTCTGGCAAGTGATGCGACCTGTGTCTCCCATGGAGACGCGGGCATGCGAGGGAGTGCGAAGCCATAAGGAAAGAGGGAGGGTGGTGGGCGAGAGACACCGACAGATTGAGAGAGAGAGAGGAGAGAGAGTGAGAGACAGATAGATTAGAGAGGAGGAGTGGTGGTGAGGAAGGGTAGAAACACAGAGAGGGTGAGAGTGAATGATGAGAGAAAGAAAGGCTTGCGCAGAAGCCTGGGGAGTGGAACAATAATTCCCTCATAAAATTAGCATAATTTTTCACCAACTTTGCTGTGATGCCTTAATGTAATGTGCTGAGCAGGGAAGCTGCTATGGGCTCCTGCGGGACCTAGCATGATGAGAGCTTCAACCGCTTTAGCCTGCTAGCTAAACGCACACATCTCTCGCACACATACACGCACGCACGCGCAAAAAGCTTCAGGCGCTAAACTCCTGACAAAAATTTAACTTGTCCACTAACGCAGACATTTGCACAAACGGCAAACAAGTACACATATGAGGAGTGCGCGCACGCACACGCGCGCACACACGTAGTGTAAGCGAGCCCAGAACAAATGATGGGCTGAGTCGAACACAGGCGCTAATTCCATTAGCTCGCGTCCAGGGCTAAACACTAATCCGTTGAGGAAAATAAAGTTGAGGAAAATAAACGAGGATTCTAGCTACGCAACACGCCTCCTGACAAGAATGGCTCCAGAGCCATTTTGGCGGAGTCAGAAACAGGGAAAACAAATGTGTTTCGTGTGCTTGTTTAGTCACAGGATGGTTTTATACTTAGCCAGCAGGGGTGGAGATGAACACACACCTATGAGAGAATGAGTTCTTAGACAGGTTCAGGTAGGAGAGGTCAGCGCAACAGCCTCGTAGCAGCGCCCCAAATAACTGTCAGGGACACAGAAGGACAGAGATAAAGATAAAGAAAGAGACTGCAGCTGACATAAATGCTAATTTGAACAGTCAAAATAATGCTGTATGTATACTGTGTACACACACACACGAAAAATACATGTCATCAGAATTTGGTGTCATTTACAATAAAAGCCGTTTTTGCATAATGTAGGAGACTGACTATATGTCCATGTAGAGGTCTTCTCTTGTAAGTATGGTTCATTTCTAAACGCATGACAGGGACTATTAAGGCTAGGTATCACTGCACTGGCACAGAGCAACATTTAGCCTACCAGTCAAACATGTAAAAGTTAACATTTTGGTTGCAAAATTATGAAAAAACAGCTCATGGTTTTCCAGGATAGGTTGTTTGTGGGTTATGTTAAGTGGATTTTAGAGCTGAGTGATGTCTGGCAACATTTATTTACTTTACACCTGGGAGATCACTAAAGGCAACCCTATTGCATAATATTGGCATTTAACAGCAATTGCAGAGTTGCAACGAGTTATCTAAAAACATTTTTTTTTTAAATTCAACAACTAAAATACTACCTATACCCATAGCATTAACATAAAATCAAAATACATGTATTCATTATTATTGATCCTTACTGAACGTATCAGCATTCAGTTTGGCAAACCTGTGATACATAATGCATCTTGCTAGTGGAGATTAAGCAAGTCAGCCTCTACATAATGTAATATTAACACAGAAACCATCTAAGAGATACTATAAAATAAAAAACACGATAGAAATGCATGCAGGACATCTGTAACATCATGTACACTTTATCAAAGTACATTGCAAATTAAATATTCATGTTAATGGTCCGTTCAATGAAAGCCTTTCAATGAAAACAAAAAATACAGAAACAATTGCAAAGTAAATCTCTTTAGAATCAAGGTTGAATATCTTTAAATATATAGGCCTAATAGCTCAAGGCAAAAAAGTCAAAGCTGTCTAAATTTAATTTAATCTTATATTTAGCAGTATTTTCTCTCTCACGATCTATTGGACAAATCAATTTTCCACTGGCCTTGTAATATTTCATGCAAATTAACTAATCAATATTCACCATCATTAACATGTCAGTAGAGATTAAAATAGGAACTTATTAATAATTTATTAAAAAATGCTTCCACTAAGAAAAAAAAAAAAGACAGTTGCTCCCCAAAGATTACATTACAGCTGCCACAACAGGATATAAAACAGCAATAAGAAACAATTGTTTTAATTTCAAAGAGTTTTCAGACACAAACAGGGATAGAGAAAAATCACAGACTATAGTTGCCTCTTTTCATGCTTTAAAATGATATACAATATTCATGGTAAACATAATCAGGCTAGTATTTTCATTCCATTGGTGTGAAACATCCCTTTCCTAAAAACAGATTTACAGAGGCGGAACTTGTAGTGAGCGTTTTACACTCTGTGTATAAGCTCCTATAGGTGTTTCAAATTGCTAGAGCATAGTGAAACGTGCCAAAGAGAGCAGTTACCAAGATAAGGGATTGAATTAGCAAAGCAATCACTGTTGGGTGCCACAAAACCTTATGGTGAGCGAGGAGGGGCACACCCTATAGGGCATATTACAAAACAGAGCACTCAGTGCACAATATAAACTATCCTGTGGCTGAACAAATAAGGTAATTTGAGTCTGCACACGTTTATGCATGTTTTCTAATTGTGCCATTTGTGTACATTTAACCTTTTTTTTGTTTGACTTTCGAGTTTTTCAGTAGCAAACCTTGTACGTTTTACCTGCTGCTTCACATTCACCATTTATTCCAAGCAGACCAATCAGGCGTTATATTCCATCACAGAGGAAACATTTTTAACACACTGGTGGCATTTCTACCAGCAAGACTAACTAATAAATGCCTTAAATTAACATGTAAAAATCAAGATAGTTTAACATGTAACACGTAGGTTCATTGATAACAAATAAATCATTCAAAGGAAACATACCTGAATCATGTAAAGGAAACATGCCTGAATCATATAAAGGAAACATAAATGTATCATATAAAGGGAACATAAACTAATCATTCATAGCAAACATAAACTCCTTTTCAGTTGTTGACACAGTTCCTTGACTTCTCAATGTAATTTAGTTGACCATCTTAGGTTAAAATACCATATAAATAATGATGGAATATCATGAATAGCATCACAACCAAAAAGATCAGATTTTAGCGACTGTTGCTTTAAATTTAACAGCACTGCCCACCCTGCCCCGACTTCCACGTTCCAGTTTATCTGTGTTGACGTGACGCTACAACTGCTTTATTGCTACAGTAGTACTCAAACGCATTTTGAAGTTAGTTTTATGGGTTTTGAACCACATATGGTTTATTTTCAGTCTTTTCAAGGTGTTAATATTGTGCATTAATTCCACCTCGCCATCCAGACTACAGTAAAGGATACAGGCAGCAGAATGTAGTTGTTCGTGTCAGCCACATAAACTTCTTATGCACATTTATCATTTGCCTGTTTCCCCGCCTCTCTCCATTTTTTAACCAATACAGACCAGGAGGCCAACAGTCCACTTTGAAAGGCTTACTACTTCTCCGTGTCACAGCGACATTGCTAATTCCAAAAACAACTAGAAATACTTGGTTTTCATGGAATGGGTCCTTTAAAATATACATGAGAACATGAGTTTAAATAGTAAAACTGATCCATCCACAATTGAACAGGCCAATGTGTTTGGCTATTTGAGGATCATCTGGTTTGGTATGACGAGTGAAATCTTGCTGCACACAGGAAGGGACTTCTAAGCCCTTTAGAAAAGTATTTTTCACACAAATAAATGTCCACACTTAACATTACATTACTCCCATTGACTGTTACTAGCTTCAATACGCTAATGACACTATAAACAAAATTAAAATAAATTAAATACTTTTAACTCCATTACGGGAAACTGGCTCTGGTGAACACGGCATCTTCTTGCAGATTTGTTCCAAACCTCTAGTAAATAATCAGGTTAGCCAGCAATGATCAGGACACAGAACGGAGAACAATCCGGTCAGGCCTACTCACCAAGTCCACAGTGCAGTCAGTCCCTGACAGGTCCAGATGGACCAGGCAGTTGGGCTGGGCCAGGAACAAGTACAGGTTCTAGAATTGAACGGGTGATGCTTATTGGTGATCATTCACCATTATGTTGGACAGAGTAAATGACAAAAGTGGCGATGAAAATACAGTGTGTATGTGCATACTGTATATCAGTCAGTGACTTAATGAATGAGTGAGTGAGTGAGTGAGTGAGTGAATTAATGAGTGAGTGAGTGAATTAATGAGTGAGTGAGTGAGTGAATTAATGAGTTAGTGAGTGATTCTCACCGTGGCATCGTCCCCAGACAGGACCCCGGGGTTCTTGCTGAGATCCAGGTGAAGGAGAGAGTTGGAGTAGTCGTCGGTGGAGCATAGAGCCTGGGACAGAGAGACCCAGGCTTGAGGAGGGGAATGGGGGGGAGGAGGAGGAGGAGGAGAGGGGAGGGGAGGAGGGGCAGAAAAGAGATGGGAGGACAGGAGACAGGGAGAGTAATAACTATATGTTCAAAACTACTTCAGCGATGGCTTGGGAGATGTTGAATCACCACAGGTCATCGGTCAGAATGTAGAGGATGTTTCCAGAATCGTAATAAACACATCTGCCACTTCTTATCTTCTCACTCTTTATTGAAGTCCAAATGCCTTATACATTGGTTGGGATGTATGCGTGGTGTTTGTATACGTGTGTGTGTGTGTGTGCGCGCGCGCATTTTTTTTGTTATTTACGCACACCAATGACTGACATCGTGTCTTAAGGTCAGTACATAGATAATCAATTTGCAAGACGCTATTCTTGCAGCGCTCGCTCACACACACACACACGATCCACTTCAGCGCTGTGTAAAAGCTGCTGAGGCAATACGTAATTCAGGCCACTTGATTGGCTGGCTAGGATCAACACAGAACAGAAATATATCATTCTAGAAGCTACCAGTCCTTTTTAACAGGGAGAGTGAGCCAATGAGATGGCAGACATATTTCTGAGCATTTATAAAATAGCGTATGCTGCCATTTACTGTACATAAGTGGTTCTCCCACCTTTTGTTTCATAGCATACCCATCTTAACAGCATATAACAGTGCAGTAATGCATACAAAAAACCATAAACAGCATTAAAAAAAACCTGACAGCTGAACATGACGCTGTATTAATAGAATGTTTTACAGTATGTTCATTATATTATTCATGATGACTGATGATGTATATAGTAGTCAGCAATTGACATTATTTATTGTCAATTGACAATATATGTCGCTTTTGATGAAAGGGTTGTTAATTAAATGTAAATAATAGATAGATAACAATTTTACAAAGCCCAAAAAACTACTTCGGGGTCCATGTCCACAGTTTGAGAAGCACTACTTTACATGACAACAGTTGAGAAATTGTAAGTGTATGTATGCAAAGAGCTTTTTGGCAATGAAGTCATTCTCTGTTATTCAGTGCCTGGATGAGCCTGGCCTCGAAGCCAAAATGCCTCAAATCAGATCAGAGACACAATTACTCTACACCCACAGGCCCAAATGCTCCCCATTAAAATCTTCGCCCGGCGCACACACACAAAAAAAATCTTTAAAAATAAATAAATAAATAAAACAGCTTGCTTTGGTGTGCCGATGTGTAATTACAGACGGGAGCCACTGACAGTGTGCCACGGATAACAGTGTGCCACAGATAACAGTCTGACGCTTCAATCGAAAACAAAATGCACGCATGACGGCCTGTGTGTTTTCTGCCCCAGGAATACGGGCTTGGAGGGAGTCCAGCTACTATGCTCTGAGGCTAGCAAGGAGCTAAGCCCTTCATCCGTAATTTGCGGCGATTAGCGGAGGAAGTGATCCCAGCTAAAGAGGAAGGAGAGAGTGGGTGAGGGGAGGGTTGCACAGCTTCTAATCGTTATCCATCCAACAGCGCAGTAGTGCTGCACTGATGGATGATGACTTTCAGAAGGCTGGCCCTTTCCGCGTGCGGACACACTGGTTAGCTTGCGCGCGCTTGACATTGACGTGTGTGTGCGCGCGCGCTTCAAAGGAGCGAGACAACAAACAAAACTGAGCGCGCGCATTGGCACGCCTGATCGTTTGTGAGGCATGTGCATGTGACGCACCCACCCGCCATGCGTGTGGGTATTTGGGAGACGGCGAGAGAAAGCAGGGGGGGTGTGTGTTTGGGGGGGGGGGGGGGGGGGGTGTTATATCTATAAATATTCAACAACAAAAACAAAGCCACTGCAAAGTCATAACTGCATACGCCGTCCAAGGTCAACACCACCACCACAATCCCTTTGAAAGACAGTGTCAGCCTGCTCTCACCGGGTATGCCTTTTCAATTCACACCCACAAGCGAGTCATGATTACGGGTGTCATTTTGCTCCACGTCCCCTCTTGTACCTTCTATTGGACTTGAAATGGCAGGCACACATTCCCCCCCCAACCCCACACTACATTACATAAGCCATGCTCCTTTGTTGCTAATGCCGTTCGGCTACTTATTTTTGGGGGGTTGATGGGGCCACAGATGTAAAGGGCCACCACATAACACAATATCTTGTTACAAATGCAAGGGTTTTGTCATTTATCCAAATATAAATTGATTTTACTCTTCGGCAGCAATACAGCACTATCTTATCCTGTCTTTAGCGATATTATCCTTTTGAGTCTCGCCTAATGCCAGTGGATAGGAGCACTGGTGGGGGATAGATGTGAGAAAATCTACAGTAGCACACTGGATCCCTGCTTGACTTGCGTACAGTTATGCTGGTTAAATTACATATATAGTGTACTTCTGACCAGAATACTGTTCGGAAGATGAAATGTGTATGATGGAACCTGTAACACATTGTGCTGAGGTGTGCATATTTGTGTTGAGGTGTGCATATATTTCTGCGCATGTTTTATTATAAGGTACCCTCCTTGATTGCGTTATAGCCACCCCAAGGCCATTATATTTTGACACCAAATTACACTACACTAGCCTACCATAAAGAATTACAACATTTTTGTTGTATTAACTGATAACACTCCAATAACAGAAGGGAGTCTCTGTCAGACATATTGTCTTCACTATTAACGGCACTAAATGGTAAATCAAATACAACTTGGTGGCACAGCAAATACAATATCTTCTCCATGGGGAAAATCCTTCAATGCTGTTCTTTTAATTAAGTTATACTGTAGTTATACAACTGCAGAGACTGCTGCCCTATTTCTAACCTTCTTTAAGCTTTAATGGCACTTAGCAGACATGCATTGATGTTGCATCCGAGAAAACACTTCAGAGAAATTTAGATAAGTAATTTAGACAAGTAGGCTACTGTTAGTGCTTAAAATAAATGTAGTGTAACTGAAATAAGTAAATAAAGCAGGCTACAGCACTAGTGTCGCACCGGAATTACACACACAGACTTTGTGAGTGACAATGCTAACAGCCAATGAAAATCTACTTCTCAATTTCAGAAAGTACTGTCGAGCTTACGGGGGGGGGGGGGGGGGGGGGGGGGGGCCGC
>JAODUK010011557.1:0-29109 GCA_027564635.1 Typhlichthys eigenmanni | reverse complement strand
ATCAGGTGTGTTGGAGCAAGGAGACACCTAAAACATGCAGCACAGCGGCCCTCCAGGACTGGAATTGAATAGCCCTGCCGTAGAGGAAACATTAGTGGCCAAAAAGAATGCCTCCTTGGTAGCTTGGAATTATTGTTGTTGTACCAGTCCAATACGACTGCCAGTTGAAAATGTTTTGTTTTGATATGTTATGACTTATATAATATAAATATTTTAATGCATTTTCCCAAAACCATTGTATTTTTAACTTATGTTAAGAAACATCCAAATTAATATGGATATTTCAATTTTCATGAGAATTTCACATTTCATCAATATCGTGCACCCCGGTGCATCTGTCCGCATGAGAGAGCTTCACGAAGGCAGCACATTAATTAACACTATATTGTCCTGCATGTGGACAGAACGATGCAGCATACCATCTCCACCGGTGGTCTCAAAAGGTGAGGTACAGCTGATCTTACAGAACAGCCTGGGTGTCCATTTGTAGTCTGTGTAGTATTGACCAATCATGTATGAGCAGTGCTTTGGTTGAATGCAGGCCAATTTGGAGAGCAATACAGGCAGAACACATTGGTCAAAATGAGTCTGACAACGGTCAAGCTTTTATTAAAAATGTATCTGCATTAAAATACAGATATCTGTTTATAGAAATCAGACCAATCCAACTCCATTCTGCCTTTTAAGCGGCTAATCGGATTGTAAACGAAGGAAGAGTACGTTTTGGTCTCTACGGGAACTCCTAAAATATTGGCCTTTGTTCCCAGACACACATCAACTGTCAATGTGATGATAACAGCCGTTAAGTCGTTAAGTCTCACGCTTGCAATACAATATATTAACATTTTGTTCTGACAAAATACTATGTGTCACATAGCACATTTTAAGTGCTCAATGGAGGCACACACCTGGGCTCTTGTGCAATTATGTTATCCCCCTCTCTCACTCCATATTATAGATCTGCTAGTTCAAACAACTGGCATCGGAATAAAACCGGCATCGTTGCATAGTAGGCTGTAGCTCCTGGTCTGTTTGACGCACGCTGTGACAATTTAGATAAGACAGAGGCTACCTACGTAAACGGACCCACCAGTGTCCGTGACGTGGTAGGCAGTTTCCGTTAATTAACAGGAACTTTGTGTGTGTTGGTGACCGCGCACAGAATCAAATCTAGGTCAAACATGGGCAACTTCCCCATTTCAGAATGGGAATGTTACTCACTTTCTCCCTCCCCTCACACACACACACACACACACAGTGTTATCCGGGCAAACATCAGTTTTCTTGAATTGTTAATGACCAGCCCCAGTCCCTCACATGCTTTCCCACAGACACTTATGAATCAGAGGAAAGAAAGAGCGCTGTTTTCACGTTGTGTTTCATAACGGCGATTCTATACACTTAACAAGCAGTCAAACTAAACAGGTCCCCCCCCCCCCCAGCCACCCTTCAAGACGCCAGGGTGGTGAAACAAAGCCGCTTCTGTGAGTTGCCCTAGTGGCTGTTTTTGCGGTTGAAGAGATGGTCCTGTGAACGAGGTCACGGGGTTCACATGACTGTAAACCCACGCTGCGTTCACACCCAGAGGGAATATAATGTAATATAACGTTAGCTAGCTTTATGCCTCTCACCCGCTGATCTGCACTGCCGACATCACATCACACTTGTCAGCAGCACAGTGCGTTTGGGAGCGCATGCCTGACATCAAAGGGTGGACGACAACTTCTGGGGACCACAACATGATTGGCACCAGTTTAGCATATTGTGCGCTTGTGCACACACGAGCGCTCTTCAAGGAGGTAGGACTAGTGAAGAAATCTTCCGTTCTGAATAAAACGCAACTATCTATTGTTATTATTTACGTTTTAATACATTAAGTTAGTAATTTTACCGTACGCCTCGACATACGTGTAAGACCATAAAAAACTCAGAACTTAAGGAAAATACCTCTTCTTGTTGAGACAAGATGGAACCCAAACAAAAAACAGCATATCTACTGAGGAAAATAAGCTATACAGTTTAGCCATTGTCATTGTCATTGTCATCAAGTCATTGTTTTCTTTGTAAATTCACATGGATCCATTCATTCAATCATATGGAATTAAATCAATTCAATCAGGCAGACCCAGAGGACACTAACAAACAGAATCCCTCCCAGACCTCATCATTAGTTAATGGGAACCCCCACGCGTCCTTCCCTGCACCTCCCCAGGGTCCCAAAGTGCTCAGGCTGGTCCCTCTCCTGAGACGCCATCTTGCAAATCATTAATAATAAACATGAATCCCGTTGATACCTGTGCCCAGAGACAAGTGTGCGTGAGTGAGAAACATTCCATTACTTACAGAGGGAAACTCAAAGTCCTTCTGGTTGGCAAGGCTGAGGACGTACTCGATGCGGTGCTGGTTCTCCTGACACGCCAACTGGACCGGAGGTGTCAGGTTACTCATGGCTGCTACGATGGTCTGAAGGACGCGCACACACACACACACAAACAGCAATACATGTATAGCATGTATAACACACGTACATATACTGGCTGCCCTGTTAAATGTAGCATGATGTCTGGCTCACCTCAATTGCCTCTTTGATGTTATTCTTGATGTCTTGTATTTTCTGTTTCTTCTCCCTACATACATAAGGAGCATGACAAGATTTGCATTAATGAGAGCATAAATTAGCTCTTCTGGGAAAACCCTTAGCATCACCAACATGTTAACGTTAACATGTTAACACCAGTTAACATGTTAACGGTACACTGGTGTTAACAGATTACAAATAATTATATTGGTTGGTGTGTGTGTGTGTGTGTGTGTGTGTGTGTGTGTCTCATTTGAAAATATTTTGCTGATACACAGATTTAACTATTAAGTTTTACTTGAAAATTCAACTCAAATGTAGGATAAAATGTGTTTAAGATTAAACTAAAGTGATTTTTGACCTTTATACGTTTTGGAATAAATAGATTTAAGGAGCTGACCATGTTACTGGTGAAAGAAACACGTGAAAAGTACATTTTGGGAGAAACATTATGAACTAAGTATAAGGACGTGTGCCCCCAATAATATTGTGTGATAACCTTGTGTGATAATCTGAGCATTCCACCTCGTTTGTTTTTGGTTCAGAAACCTAAACAGACCTTCAGTGGCATGCACATTATGATTATGTCTGACAGACATATATAGCTGTTTGTTAAAGACATTGTGTGACAAACATAATTCTAATAAAAGCAACAGAAAGTTCAGTTAAACTTTCACCTTGAAAGAGAATAGACAACCAGGCAGGTTTTTTTTTAAAGCAAGGCGAGACAATTACAGTATCTTTAAGTAGGTCTTAAGTAAGAACAATAGTAATAGAACAATAGATCACTAGAAACTGTTGGTACAGACGACTGTATGTCTGCCCAGTGTCTTCTCAACAAGTGTAGTTTAGTTTGGCTGAACGTTCTTTAAAGAAATCAAAGAAGAACTGCGCAGACCAAACCGTATGGCTCTGGGATTCAGTTTAATTAATACTTTTTACTATTGGTTCAAGATGCTGTCGGCAGGATTTAAGAGTTGCAACAAGAGCGAGCCAGCTAAAATAAAGAAATAACAACAAAAGAAAAAGTAAATCAATGACCCAAAAATCTAGCTCCTCTTCTTCTTCTTCCCTCTGGAGCACATCGACCAACCTGTTTTAGCAGTGTGGGAAAATTCATGTGATTGACAGGAAAGGTAGGTTTGACAGACCAATCAGAGAATAGAGGCCCATGTTGGTCATAAATCATCTTCAAGAGCGGATATTCTCAGAAAGCATGACTTTCAACAATGTTTTCTCAATGTTCGAGAGAGATAGATGAACATCCGCTTGTAATTTCTGTCACGGAGGGCTGCAAAAGTTTAATATTTTAACTTTGGGGCATTGCTGCTCTCGTTCACTAAAATGATATCTGGTCGTAAGTTGTAAGTGGTCTATATGAATGCAACTTAAGATCAGTCTTCAGTCAATTAAACTCCAGTTTTAACATGAGTCAGTCAGAAGGCCTTACAAAAATACACAGAAAAAGCTCATAAAACACAATGCGCACACACACACTTTCGGATTTACAACAACGCTGCGTTGAAGTGGCGAGTCTACATTTTTCAACTCCAGCTGGTGTCAGAGATATAAAAAAGCCAAATATAAATTAATACATTATTGGCACTGTGAACATGTTTAAGGTATACTAAAAACGTGAAGCTTATACTAACAATTTTCCATACCACAGACGGTGATATAAATACCCCACACGAGATAAGGAGAGATAAAGAAATAAAGGTCTATTAGCTTAGGAGCGATATTGGGAAACCCCCCATTTACATGTTCAACCTGATAGGCTAGTCATACATTATAAAATACAATATTTTAAAAACATGAGATAATCATCCTAGTCACATGGCTTAGCCTAACTATAGCTCCAGAACGCTTTGGGAGAGAAAAGACAGTAGATTATGTGTGCAGAGTGGCAAAGAGCAGCGTTTTTAAGGCCGTGGCCAACATGTTCCTACGTTGGCCGCACGCGGTGTGAACGCCACTTTAACTGAAGTTTGTCATTACCAATGGCGGGGGTTGAAACACAAAGCTATTGCAATCACTGTAAATCTCCACACACCATGACACCAGGTGCCTAGCAGGCAGTGCACATAACAATACGGAAATAAAAGCTGGCAATAGAAGCCATGCCAGGCTCAAGGGCACCATGTAAACAGAGCACATAATGAAATGCCACATTGGCTTTCACGTGTTCAACTGCTGTACATACATGTAGAGCAGCATGTACGTACATGTGCTCAACACAGTGAACAGTAAATGACTCCAGCTACGCAGGGATTAACAGGTTAATAGAAAGTACGCTGTACTGTACACAAACTAGGCAGCTGGCCGTGGGTTATACTCTATACTAGTTATACTGTACAACTGTATAGCACAACATAGTCGAGGGGAAAAACAGAACTTCCTCATGTTCACTAATTTGCATGATCATTTGTTTATTTATCAATCCCCCCCCGCCACCCTCCCTTCCAAGGCATGTTACTATTTATCAATGTGTGTTTTTGTATTAGACACACTCTGCTGTGGGCTGCTAACAGCAGCCATAAACCTGCCATGCTCATGAGCACCATGGCAACAGGCAGGAAGGGCAATGCCTCTCTGTATTGTAAGCTGACGTGCCCGATGGGTTGCTACACACAACCATCTGTGGAGCGGCCCACCGATAGTGACGATGATGAAGCTGGTGTGTGTTCTCAACGAGGACACACACAGATACATGCCACCATGCTACGATACCGTGCCACAAGGAGAGACTCACATAGTCACACGGAGACAGACACACACAAGGAGACAGTGTTTAAAGAAATGCTAAGATCTGAAACATTACACAAACAGAGGAAGAGTTTATCCAGATTGTTTACAGTGTCAAGCATCTAGCAAGTTAAATACACTACAGTTTTAGATTGAAAAGTGCCTCTCAGATTAAAGTGCATCTGCACCCTAAAATGTGTTTTTTGAGCTGTAAACCAATTAAAGATGCTTTTATTGGAGCAGCGGGCAGCCGCTGTCCAGCGCCCAGGGACCAACTCCAGATAGAGGTCAGCGTCACATGGCACTGGTTGGAGAGTAAACCTGACATGTTTTCTGGATGTGGGGGAAACCGTAGCACCCGGAGGAACCCCACGCAGACACGGGGAGAACATCAGGGTATGAACCCGGACCTTCTTGCTGTGAGGCCACAGTGCTGCCCCATAAATCTGATAAAAGGACTCATCTGTGATGAGACACATCAATGCTGGTATTAACATTGACAGAAATCCCGTTTTTATAAAAATGAGCATTTTATGAGCTGAAAACAGAGGTATGTCATCTCCGCTAAAAATCACCCAGGACCTGGCTGGTTTTCACTGGTAAACTCAGTACGCTCATACGTCATCACATTCAATGTTAACGTTATTGTTGATGGGGGGTCCCCCTCTCAGCCCCTCCCCTCACTATCCTTGACTCATTTTTCCAAAGTTGTAGTGGGTTAAGTCAGCCTCAGAGCTGGGGTGCAGGTACACTTTAAAGGTGGAGTCAGGCTCAGAGCTGGGGTGCAGGTACACTTTAAAGGTGGAGTCAGGCTCAGAGCTGGGGTGATGTTACACTTTAAAGGTGGAGTCAGGCTCAGAGCTGGGGTGCAGGTATACTTTAACAATTATTACCATGTGGAAAAACTGAATGGATTTGGATGCAAAATCTCGGGACAGCCTAACACACATTATAAGGTAATACAATTGCTACACTGTATCCGTAAAAGTTGTCAATCATAACCAGAAGCCTACCGGTACCTGTAGCCTACTACGGCCGTATTCACCACACGGTCCAAAACTAAATAAGTGTTTGTTGCCTGAATAGTTAATTCTGGTAGGCTTCGAGGCAACATTTCTCATTAATTCAGAATGAAACTATCTAAAACTAAAGCGACGATTGTATTTATTTTAACAGTAGGATTAACGATCATATCACTAGTGCAGTAAGGCGTTTTCCGTGGGGATGTACTGGTATGATTAAGGGTGCACGATATATCGATTTAGTATCGTTATCGCAATATCATGTTGCGCAATATCACATCGAAAATATTGCAGGAAGTGCAATATTACGTTTATTTAGTGGAGAGACGCGTCCATTGGTCGTTTGGCTTATTTGTGTTTGATTCAGACAGAACAGTAAGATGTGTGGCTGAGGAAGCTAATGACATAATAGAGAAGGAGGAGGAAACATTAGCGGCCAAAAAGAATGCCTCCTCGGTAGCTTGGAATTACTGCTGTTGTACGTGTCCAACATGATGTGTTGTTTTGATATGTTATGAATACTGTATATTTTGGTGCATTTTCCCATAACCTGTGTTTTTACTTATGTTTAAAAATATCGATATTGCAATTTTCATGATCAATATCCCATTTTGTCAATAATGTGCACCCCTAGGTATGATCCAGCAATAGGCTGCAGTAACTCATTCTTTTTTAATTAAACAGAAATAGAAACCATCAGCTAGCTAAATCTTGCTGCGTTGCGATTTCTCCCATTGTTAATGAGAATGAGACGGCATACAATTAAGATGGGAAGATGTTATAAAACCGACATGTTGTAATGGTATTAAATAGTGATGATGACTTCTACTCTCAAATACTTAATACTAAATAAAACACCCAGGTAAATATGCGGGTACACTTCCTACACGTCACGGAGCAACACTCGTCAGATTTAAAAAATGCTAAACTGTTATTGAAGGACAGGTGAAAAGGGGCAGGGCTTGGGATCGGTCAATTAGCAACCGGCCTGTGTGTTTAAGCGTTTAGTACCTGAGAGAGAGAGGGAGGGAGAAAAACGGCAAGATGGGGGTTGGGGAGAGGGCTGCGGAGACACATCCAGGTCCTTGGCCCAGACCAGGGGCGTTTTAGGGCGTCTTCCAATTCATCGGCTCTTCCTCAACCCCGCTAGAGGACATATTACGAACTAGGCCAGTGGTCACGGAGCACGGAAGTGATTTGGAAAGGCCCGAGTTCATTTAAGAGTGTAATCTTTGCGGGACTGCTGATAAAGCAGGCCCTTGAGTTAAGACCAGTACTCTGTGGCAACCGTGTATACACATTCATTCATGAACGTATCCACAAAGAAACTTGCAGGCATTTGCCTGCAAGTTTTTTTGTCTCTTAACCAAGGCTCAATCATGACTTCAGTGGGGAGTGGGGATGTGTGTGTGTGTTTGTGTGTGTGGGGGGGGGTATCATTTTACAACAACTTTATTGTTTTGATTTACGAAACCGCTCGTATCTCACCTATTCAGCATAAGAATGATCGGGCGTTAATAAATACGGCGGAGGAAAACAGTCATTAAAATACCAAGCCCCTAAATATGCTGGATTTAGAAGCCTCACCCATAGAGTTTACGACATGGAGATTCGTAATAGGTCAAAGAACAGGAACTTCTCTGACCGGCTCCAACAAGCAGCAGAGGAGAAACAGCTTCACCTGTATGCGGCCGGTTAATGGTTGCCTAAATGTAATAGCCCTAGGCTACAGGCCTACATTTTGAATGCAATAGCCTAATAAATATTAGACGTTTGGAGAGTTTATTGCTTCATGTTTTTTAACGATGCTTCTTCAGATCAGAGACATCAGTCACCTTAAAAAATGTAATAAAAACAAACATGAAAAATACATGAATATAATGTGTAACGTACTTTAATTTTCTGTTTCGCCAAAACACTTCACATTTCAGAAACAATGAATGAAGTTGTGACTCCTTGGCAGAGCCCACAGTCAGGGCTGCTGCACTGATATAGGCTACTGCTCTCTGGCAATATTGACTAAATTATGTCAGCGTTGGATCATCAAATAAATTAACAACCTGTTAACACCCTGTTAACCTGCAGAACCCCACAGCCAAAAAGTATGTTGCAACCTTTCTCTGGCATGCAGACTATAGGCTACAGTCCCTCTCACAGATATGACTAGACTTACAAAATATAATATTTTGTCATGCTACATATTAAACATGAATGTGAATGCATACAGGCTACGCTTGAATGTCTGTGAGAATCAGCCTGTGGTTGAAAATCAACTCAAATAATTCTCCGCCAACTCTACTATGCTGCTAACCTGACATGCCAGATTATCTGTGTCTGTTAAAACACATTCATTTGGGAAGCCATCCACTGAATCTGTTTTAAAAGGGCAGGCGCTTTCAAAGAAATACCTGTGAAAAAATACCTGTTAACCAACCAGCAAAACTTGTTGTTTAATCCACTATTGCAGTAAAGAAGTCAGGAGAAGAGCAAAAATATTTTCCATTGAAAAAAGCCTTTGCTATTATAATATATTCTAATAAACTGATGCTATATTGCATCACCTACGTTAGCTTCTGTAGGGCCCGCTGTTGATTTTTTCCTGGTTTTTGTTTTCAAGTCGCCTTCATCACATTAAGACCACGCCCGCTAACAGTATGATACTGGTCTGACACAAAACGATTTCCAAGCTCTCCAGACTGATTCTTGAGACAAAGTCACACTGAAGCTCACGAGATGAGGACGTCTCGCGAGGGTAGTATGCTGAGCCTCAAGTAAGATGACTTGAATATGTGCGACATGAATTTAGCCTTGACGTGAGAGTTGATAATTGCCACCGCTCACTTCCAACTCCAAATTGGTACAGATTCGGACCTTTGCATGGAAATGATCGTACGCACAGATTTCTGCTGTACGCACGTTTCACAACCAAGGGTTATGTCAGGATTATACACATTTAGCAAATCTGAAGAAATTATCTCACATGCGCGCGCACACAAACACACACGATGGGAATAGTGAATATCAAATCAATATCTAGAACTTATACTCACTCTGAATTGAAGCCATTGACATGCAAGATTCTCATCTGTTTCACAATGGTGCTCTTCCCCGACTCTCCAGCTCCTAGTAAAGCAGAGGAGAGATATATTAAAGCTTTGACACCACATACAGTAAGAGATATATTAAAGCTTTGATACCACATACAGTAAAGTACCCTCCACCCCCCATGCCAGAAAACAAAAAACAAGAAAATGTTCTCCTAGTTACTAGAAAAAGCCTCCCTCCCCTAAATGAACAAACTAATGTCCTCATTCACTAAAAATTATATTAAACCCACTTCTGACCGACCGTTCAGATTATGGGGGTTAAATATACATGAATAAACTTTATATATTACAATAGCTTTTGAATGATAGAGGATTCCGACCTACAGTACATCATTGTTCCCATAACGACGGTGTTGCCATTTTGAGGGTCAACTTTTTATGACTACGTTGCGTGAGGGTGCCTCCTGGTCATTTCTGACTTCTAACAAAGAACTGGGAGATGCCTAAGCGCTCCTTTGTGACAGGATGCACTACCAACAAGGGACAAAAATAAGTCCACATTTTCATAAGATGCCAAACTGAAAAATCAGTTTGATCAAGGAGACAAAACTGGTTCAAGTAATCAAGAAAGCATGTAGTGATCCTGACATCCAACAAGCCTACATGTGGTGATCCTGACATTCAACAACATCCAACATGCCTACATGTGGTGATCCTGACATTCAACATCCAACAAGCCTACATGTGGTGATCCTGACATTCAATAAGCCTACATGTGGCTGCACTGTTCATACAAGGTTGCAGTTCAAAGTGCTTTACAGTTAAGATGAAATGGTAAAAAGAAAATAAATAAATAACAATAATACAAAAAAGATTAATAGAGACAGGATATTATAAATGACAGTACATGATACTGTATAATTATTAATTGAGGCAGATTCCCTTTATCCCTTCAACTGGCACTGAATGACTTCAAATGTGAGACATGATTATAAATAATGTAAATAACATCAAATTCATATTTTCCAATAACATAACACAACACAATAACATAACGTATATACACAGTATATTGTGCTAGATACAAATGGGATGTATTGTGAGCACATTGTACTGTTGTTTTAGCCAAACAATTAGTGAAGTGAGGATGTGTTTGGTTGACACGCTTGTTTTTAGTTTTCAAGTCATTCTGGAGAAACCTGCTCATTTATTATATTCAGGGTTGGGTATGTTACTTTTTAAATGCAATCCGGTACAGTTACTAGTTACCAGACTAAAATTATAACGTAATTTTTGGATTTCCTAAATTTAGTAACAATGTGATTACTTTTATTACTGTTAGATGACTTCACGCCTAAACATTGTTCTTTGAAATGCCATCCAAAGCAATTCTCTGCGTTGGCATTTTTAATCTTCCCATTTTTGTGATCGTTTATGTTGCGCTCAGGGTATCAGATTAAAGCAAGCACGTTATTTCAATAATTGATTGAAACTTTAATAAGAGAACAGCTGATTGTTTTATGCATTTTCCTTCTGCAAACGTCGCTTTTAAATTTGAAAGTAGTCTAAATATTGGTTTTTAAATACCTGCAATCTGATTCCACTATTTTAGCTGGTAACTGTGTAATCAGTTACATGTAAGCAGTTACTTCCCAACCCTGGTTATCTGTAATACGTTTCAGAGGGAATACTTTTTCCCCTCACTGGAGAGGAGGGATACGAGCAGACTCACCACATATGTCCTTTGTGATCAGTTGGAAGTGCCGTCAACCTGTGACTTCCAGTGTAAAGGTCAAAGTTCATCTTTACTTCACGTGTATAGTGTTGCATAGCTTATAGGATAAGCAGAACGTCCAGCAAGAATGTAAATAAACCTCAGGGTGAGGATACTGATGTAGACATTGAATGTTGCTGGTACATTTCAGAAAGCAGACACGGTATAGCCTATTACATGAGCATATCTTCATGTACCAAAACATCTAGACTCATAACAACAAACTGGTTAGACACTCTATGCATCGCCAAATGTCACTGTAATGACCTGGGTCCAGTGATTTAACAGTTTAGTAGTGGTAGACTCACACTTTGCTGCAGATATAACCTTCATCATCATTTCTTGTAACACATTTGCATTTAAAAGGCAGGGTCATTCATTCTCGAGAACGCCTCAATCAAACAAAATCCCTCCGCGGCGCCACCCCACACATTGAAATGCACGGTGAAGCAATGCATACGACTTTGTTGATGCGAGCGCTGATGTTCACCACGTTATGTTCCTATTTACGAACCGTGAAGTATCTGATTATTTGTTTAATATGCACAGAGAACAGTAAACTAGCCAAATGCAAAGAGTAGTTTGTACTAGCTAACTATATTCAAGTCAGTAGAAAGTACACGGACAGTTCCACAGAATGGGGGAATTGAATTAAACAGAAGTCCATATTTTGCCATGACATCCATATGAGGTATATACTGTATAGTGTTGCAGCCAACGTATCTTGCATGCCAACACTGATATACTGTGAAACCGGTAAACAGTAGCCAGGTCAAATGTCACCGCTAATCTAGTCAAGTTTCACAAGTAACAAGAATTCAGTTGGGATTGTTTATACTAGCAAAAAATATAAATAGGTATTTAATCATTTATAAGATTAGAAATCTAGAATAATAAAAGCATGAGAGCTGTTAAAGTGGCCAATGTTTACCTGGACCTCATATTCACCATCCCTTCCAACTGGGACATTGTGACTAATCAAACAATTAATTTAAATAGTTCTGATTATTCGGGTATTCGTTCGTTGGGTATCTATTTTATTTTAAACATTGGGATTCGAGTATTAAATTTTTCACATTATGCATGTATGTTTTCCCATTAATCCCTACTGTCTCCATATAAACCCACACGTTAAAAATGTAACTGCCTGCCCTACACTGTGTCATCAACACAATCGATTGCAATTGGCTCTGTCTGAAAGAAGAGAGCAGGGCTATTAATTCAACACACACTCTTATTGGCTAATATATATTCTATGAGTCTTGTGAGTAGTTGACTCAAATTTAAAGGACCCCTTCCATGAAAACCAAGTATTTCTAGTCGTTTTTGGAATTAGCAATGTCGATGTAACGTGGAGAAGTAGTAAGCATTTCAAAGTGGACTGTTAGCTTCCTGGTCTGTATTGGCTAAAAAAGGGAGAGGGGCGGGGAAACAGGCGAATGAGAGAAACGTGCATTTGTTGCGTAGATTACTGCACAGTTTGTTTGGTAACGCCCCTATGAGGATATGGCCAGCTACGTAGTATCAGCTAAATATACAAGGCAAGGAACTGATGTAGATCACCAGTACGGTACACAAACCCTAAGTAAAAGTTTAATGTTCAACATTTGCAGATGAACAAATCTGTAAATCTAATTTTTGATACAGTAACTGCTAGGCCACCATAGCATAAACAAGTTGAGTCTGCAGGACAGGCATATTATCAAGAGTGATGCACTGTGGACATCAATAACTACATTGGATTAATAATATAGGTTATTGTTCAGAAACCGTAACGGATTAGAAATAGGCTTCTTAAATAATGTTGTGTGGATTCACTTAACCTAAACATTACTCATTGATAAAGATGCACTCGTGTCGTACCGAAATTGTATCTCCTGCCGGAAACGGGTTGCCGTTTTTGGTACCGCGAGTAATAATGTTATTATCTGGCTCAGTGATCAGTCATATCGTACAAAACATTTAACGTTACATCCGTGATAATAAAGATAGAATATGTCCTTGTTTAATTTTAACGTTTATTGTTTATTAACCTAATCACTTTGTGTTGTTGCTACAGCTAGCCACCTATCTATTATAGCCCTGTAGCGGCAAGAACGCCTGTGGTTTCGTGCTATGTAACCCTTCATTCATTAATTAATTAATACGTGCTTATGGGTACATGGCTGTTTAGTGGGCAGAGATGGCTGCGATGTTGTGCTATGATATAATTTAACCTTCATTCGTGAAATAATTTGCTTAGTAGATACATGGCTGGTTATCAAAACGTAACACCGTTCCGACACAGGGCTGTGTGACCAAGCTGCTGCTGTGTTGTTGACACGAACAACAATGAACTACATTCTGCCGCCTGTATCCTTTACTGTAATCTGGACGACGAGGCGGAATTCATGTGCAATATTAACACCTTGAAAACACTGCTGAAATTAAACCATATGTGGTCCAAACCCATAAAACGATGTTGAAACCACATTTGAGCCAACCAGGTGTGACATTTTAGACCCACTTTTAGACCCACAGCAGCATACCCACTGCTGGCTATATTAAGTCTTAAAGCCTACATGTAATTAGCCTAATTTAATCCCAAAATACATTATTATTTGATCAGCATCTCATTCTGACCTTCACTATCTATTGTATCTTAAATAGTCAAACTATATGAAAACAAAATAAATAAATAACACACAGACATTACATTTAGCGGCCTTTCCACCACAGAAAATTGACCCAGCAACCAAAATGGGAACTGAATTTCTCCTGGTGCATTTTTGTATTCATTATTTCACAGCAAGCCATGGAGACCATGCAAATAACCTGGGACTGTGTCCATGTGAAACTGTTCTTTTGCATTGGTCCACAGTTTCCTCGTATCTTTTAGCCACCTTGGATGTCAACTGACAGCCTATAATGTCCTTGTAATCTTCCAGTTGAATAATTGTTCTCATTCACTATAGCTGCAGGTGAAGGTTTTCTCCCCAGATGGCACTCTGGATTTTTCACAAATAGTGTTTCACCAGACAGCGATGTTGCACTGAGGGCTGAACACTTCAACAGTTAACATGTCTAAATGTTTTTCATACCCCTCCAGCAGGACCAGCATTTTGGCCCACAACTATGGTCCAGGAAACTCAATTTGAAAGGCAAGAAGTCCCAGAATTCTTGGTCACAGTTCCAAGCGTTTCAGAATCACTTTAATCAACATGAGCAAAAATAATCATTGTCTTGCACACACACAAGCTCTCCTTAAAGATATCACCTATCAGCTACCTATACCAAAAACACTGTAATCCAAAGAAAATGATAGTACACGTTTGAGAAGGAAATTTTTTGGCTGACCAAGATGTTAAAGCCCCTTTTCTTGTTTTTTTATTAACCCCAAAGTGAAAAGGCAACGTTTTTAAAATGGGTTGAACTACATTATTTTCAGTTATAACACGAGGGAACAATGCATGCTACTGTATGCTTATGCTTTAATTGATCCGGCTTCTTATCTAAATGTATGCCCAAGCCAAGAACACCTAAAACGCAGTCCAGTTTCTGGACTTCTGCATCCACAGCAGAATGGGAGATGAAAGCTAGACCGGTTATAAATTAACCACAGATACGTTGATGTCAGACATCTTTGTTTTGGTTTTCATGTGTGCACTGTTCTTCTGCTTTCATAGAGTCATCAAAACTTCCTCCCTACAGCACAAACACAAGCCTGCCATTCAATGCACACGCCAGAGATGTTCTCTAATCAAATATTATGATTTTCACAAAGCACACTGAGCCTGGTTTGGCACGAAAAGCCAAGAAGAGGTGAGTATTGTTCATAATGGAAGAAAACAGGGACTTTGACATGATCATATTGGATCATATTGTCTCATAATGCTAGATGGTCTCTTATCCACACGAAGTCAACAACATGGAGACTCATACACATTCATATTTAATGAATACATGTTTATGATATAAGCTACACAGTATGATTTACAATAGGCTACTATCCAAACACACACACTTCAAATAGTAGCAGTCTTTCAGCATGTTTGGATGGGTGCAGTTGACAGTTGACTTATAGGATGACAGAAATCCAGACTGGATTTCTACACTGTGGCCTTTTGTACAACACACATCCATCCAGCGTGTTATGTAGGACTGATAGGCCATTTATTGGGAGGCTGAGGCCTTGAAACTTACCTAAAAGTAGTAGTCTGTGCGTTGCCCTGTATATCTGCTTGTCTTTCTGTAGTTGCTTCTCGATCTTCTTGTTAGCTTCTCTTTGTGCCTTCTCCTCATTTCGCTGGTCTTCAGTCTTACTGTTGCCCAAACAACCCATCTTCCCGCAAGAATCGCACAGGGTCCAAGCAGGGGAGGGAGGCTGGGATAAAACTTCTAGATTCCTCGTTTGACCCGCGGATTAGCGAGCAACGACAACGGCATGTAGTCCTAGTACGCGGCGTGAGGCTGTAGCCCTGTAGCAGGCTATGGCGATCACGTTGTCGTTCGTTTAGTGATAATGTATCCCCGCGTTAGAAATTATGTGCACATAACGCGTATTTTCAGATCTGGCTGTCAGAAAAAGGGCAGGATAGTGCTGATGACGACACCAAGGCCGCCTTCTTCTTCTCGGTTTGCTCAATTCTCTTCGGCGTTTCCTTCTTCACGTGCACTTATTCGTGTACCGATAATAATTTTAATCCACAATTTAAAGGTTATGAGAGGTTTTTACCCCTTTGGCTTCCAGATAAATGCAGCATAAATAACCTATTTTGCATCTCCGGAGCGCGGCCCGGGTCTTGCGTCTCACTGCTGCCCGTGACAGGGACGCAAACTCGGCATGTCAGAAAAACTCGTCTGTACAATGGCACGGGTCTTTTTGGCACATTTTATAAGAAACATATCTATAAACTTGCTTATACTGCTGATGTATTTCCCTCTAAATCTATTTGTCCGCGCTAAAACGAGCAATGGAATAGGGGGGGAGATATTACACTTAAAAGATCTAGGCTAGCCTTCATGTGTAGGTGATATTTTCATTGCTTCCGTTGTCGTCCAGCTCCGTTTAATTTGCACCAAAACACCAGACGATCTTGAATTCAGTCGCGGTTTTCCGTTTGAATCCCAGATATGGTTCGGTTTCCCCGAATTTCCTTCTTATTTGTGATGGCTGTTCCTTGCTGGGTTTTTTTCTCTCAATCCGAAGGGCCTTCTCTGCCCTCGCTTTTGTAGCTCAAATATAGTACATCAGCCCTCGCATCACCAAGCCTCCAAAATGCGCATTCACAGTCCCACAATCATTCCCGGATTGATTCAGATCCTTTCTAAAGTGTTAAAGATTAGACAATCCTTCGAAATGTTCACGTTTCTTGCAGGTAAAGCCCCGCTGTCAGGCTCAGTTTTTTATATTCCGTTTGAATCCGAATGGCTGTCTGAGGCTGACTACATGTGCATTTACATTCACAAATACACAGGTTGTTACAGCACATTCCACCGCGAAGGCCGCTTCCTCTCTACTCTCGGGCTGTTTTGTGGAAGGGTAAAGATAGGATTAACCAATTCTTGAAGGTATTATTTCCCCCCTTTCTCCGGGAATAGTAGCCTACACTGATAGCCAGCGCTGACGGGGTGGGGCATACACCGCTCATTGAACCCTGGGAGGGAGCGTTTCATCACATGATTAGCCTACACCGAACGTCAGCATAGCCGTATTGTGCAGAGAAAACGGCGCCCTCTTCAAAGAAATGACAGATTCTGGGACCTTGACAGGGAACCATGCTGATTTTTGGGCAGGCCGGCGACGACCTTCTTATTATGGACCACCAGTCCAACGCAGTGGTTCCGCCTGGACAACGTTTACTGTGTAGACTATAGTCTCCAGATTCTATGTGAATCGATATTATAAGATAGTTGCTGTCAAATCTGTATAGTTATTTTGACTTTTGACAACAAGGTCTAGCCATATATTCGTTGGTTTGTGTCCACTCGGATCCCTTCATATTTCTGTTCCATTTAGACATTTTTAATCCTCCAAATTTAACATAGGCCTACTAAGTAATTGCGGGACTATAGCTAGAATAGTATGTGTGTCTATATATACAATACAGATATGTTTTTGGTTTATATCTAAAGAATACAGGAGGTAATAAATAAATAAATATCTAAATTTGAACGCAGACAGACCTGTGTTGTGTTGTTTGGTCTACTTAACACTAGATGGCAGCAGTATTGCATTTGTGAGTAGCCCTATTTTAAGAGTATTATCATTGGCTGCATGTTGACAGTTATGATACAGTATATTCCAATGTATGAAAATAATATGTGATTAAAATGTAGTCCCTGTAATAAATATAAAAATATTAAGTTTATTTCGAAAATACAATTTTTGCAAGCTTGTACAAAATAAAAATAATATGAAACTTTATAAGTATATGTGCAATAATATTAATATGTTATTTGATTATTGTTGTTGATACATTGAAAAAAGTACAAAAAGTTACTAAAACTACTAACTAAAAAGATAGTTTTGGGTTAAATATGATATGAAATTACTTAGATTTAAAGAAATAAAGGGCAAAACATATTCCTGTAGAACAAACTGCCTTGAAATCTAAATATTGGGGTATTCATTCCATCCTGACACTAAACAGAGCTGTCCCGGGGTTGGCTGCAGCTAGGTTCAGGACCATGCTAGTTGCCAGGGAGCTGCATGGTATAGTGAAGCCAGGATGTCGTGGTCATCTCCCGGGCCTTCCTGCATTGGAAATGTTGTGGTCATCTCCTGGGCCTTCTTGGGGGATGTTGGGGTCAGTTTCAGTTCTGGCCTGCAGCACTGCAGAGCTCCCAGGTAAATTATTGGAGATATTTCAGGAGCAGCACATTATGTTGGAATTGCTATATATATGTCCTGCACATGCGTGAAATGTTTAATTAATATATATCACAGTGGCTCTCAAACCTTCTAATCTATGATTGACCTCAAAAAGGGTTCGGTTAGGTTGGATGTTATATTTCACATTGCGACCTGTGATTTACCAGTTCACATATTGACCTATGACCTATGACCTGTGATTAACCAGTTCACATACTGACCTATGACCTATGACCCGTGATTAACCAGTGAACAAGTTGAGTAAACAGTCAGCACGCTTAACCAGTTCACATATTGACCTATGATTAAAGGTACAGTAGCAAGTTGAGGGACTCATCAACAGCGTGTTTAACCAGTTCTCCTGCTATTCCACAAGGAATACACACACACACACACACACACACACACACACACACACAAACGCGTGGTGGCAGCAATCGCCATCAGTGTATGAATGTGTGTGTGAATGTGTGAGTGTGAGGCAATACTGTACAGCACTTTGAGTGGCCGGAAGGTTAGAATAGCGCTATATAAATGCATCCATTTTATACACACACACACACACACACACACACATACGCACACACAGGCAGACGCACATACAGACAGACACACACACACACATACACACATACAGGCAGACACACACACACACACACACATACAGGCAGATGCACATACAGACAGACACACACACACACACACACACACACACACACACACACACACACAGTGCCATTTTACCCTATGACCACTGCGGTACCATCTAGCTGCACTGTCAATGAGAGGTTAGCTGCCTAGTCAGCACTTCTTCCTATTAGAATCAATTGAGATGTGCTCCTGAGTAGTAATTGAGTGCGTGTTTGAGTCTAATCTTCCCACTGAGAGTCACTGTCTGCAGTACAGATGTTCATTAGCTTATCCTGCGTCAGTAAACGCTGTTAGCAACTAAACCCATTCATTTTGCAGTTATAGCTCCATTGGTGTTACAAGTTTGTATTTTATAACTCGGTCACTGGTAATGAAAGTGTTAGCACTTCAAAACTTTGGTTAAATCTGTAATGCGACGATCATGATAATTACTGTTGTTATTATTATTATTACTTATGGGGGGCAGGATGGTCGAGTGGTCTGGCCAGCCAGCCAAAAGTTTGTGGGTTCAAACCCCGGTGTTGTCCTACCCGTAAGCATCCATGAGCAAGATGCCTAACCCCCTACTGCTCCTGGTGGTTGGTTGCATCTTGCATGGCAGCAATCACCATCGGTGTATGAATGTGTGTATGAATGGGTGAATGTGAGGCAAAATACTGTAAAGCACTTTGGATAAAAGCGCTATATAAATGCAGTCAATATGGTAAATTTATAATTTACCATATTAGTAGTAGTATTAGTAGTAGTATTAGTAGTGTTAGTGGTAGTAGTGGTTAGCGTGGCGTACTACAAGATAGAAATTGTAGTTCAATCTCTGGCCTATTTGTAAGCATCAATGAACAAGACAACCCCTACCTAATGTGACCCCTTTGCGTAGTAATGTTAAATGCTAAAGAATTCATAGTCTCAGCCTCTTCCGTCCTCTTCTATGAGCACTACATCACATAAACAACTTGTGCTGATCGTCTGATGCATAGACCCCTGTAAGCATGTCAGGAAGTGGGGGGGTAGATTATCATTGGCTGTTTGCCTTGCCACTCACAATGTTAGCCACTCACGAGGCTGTAATTCCAGACAGACTAGTGCCGCACTTTATTTACTATTGGTCACCGTACATGTCAATCAGAATACCTCTCATGTCAGGTAGGCGAGTCTTGACACAGTTAGGCCAGGCTGTGTCCTATACTTTACTGTACACTAGTAAAGGCTGGCTCTGCGAGACTGAAGGACATATTAGGGGTTGAATTGTGGCTGTTTTGTGAGTTAGGGGCATTTAGATAACAGCAATGTCCCTGTTAATATGGGATTAATGTGGGATTGGTGGCTCCCAACTGCATGAGAGGCTATGGGATCTATCCCCTACAGGCCTGGCCTACGTTTAAGCTTCATTGAAAAAGATGCTTTACCCCCTACACCAGCTCATTAATATGGCCTTGTAAATGTACTCCACTGTGTTGCTTTGCATTTTAAAGCATCTGCTGCTACTAACTTGTAATTAGCTGTAAGGCTACACGTCTTGTTGAAATGCCTGCTTGTCCCCTGATACAGCCGCAGATGCCTCTGATAAAAGCTCCTTCTCGCCGTCTATTTTTGTATTCTGCATCGTGTTTACATCGAGCTGAATTTAGCCGAGCGGGTGGAGCTAATCGTTTTCTGTTTTGTACAGTTTTTTTTCTTCTTTTTTTTCTTTTTGGGTGATGGGGGTGGAATGATGTTAGCCTTTCTGCTAACATCACCTCTATCATTGATCTCAGAAGTGACACACGCCCTTAATGGTCTCGCAGCCATGAATATTAGATACGCTTCCCCTGCAGCCCGCAGGACGGGCGAGGGAACGGGCGGCGTGCCGCACCAAGCGCCCGTGAGGCATCGAGATACAGACAACATATGGAGGGACAGAATCGAAACACAACTGTAATGAATAATCATGTCAAGTTACTCTACACAGACCCCTCTCACTCACACTTATATTGTATTGACACGTTTTCATTTTAATATTGTGAGTTTAATAAATTCTACAGTAGCCTATAAGACTGGTATTGTGTGACTAGTCCTTGATCTAATTGCAGAAAATGTGTTTCGGAGGCATGGAATGAAAGCTTAGTCTCCTGAGTGATATTACCTCTATATCAGCGTGTTAATAATGATACTGTGAGAGAGCAAGATTCATATATATATATATATATATATATATAGAGAGAGAGAGAGAGAGCGTTATTGAGAGGTACAGAGAGTGAGATAGTGTGTGAGAGAGAGAATATAGAAATACAGAGAGTGTGTGTGTGAGAGACAGAGAGAGAGAGAGAGAGAGAGAGAGAGAGAGAGAGAGAGAGAGAGGGCGTGACCAAAAGGAGTGGAAGATGAGGGCATCAGGCTTTTTGAAAGTATTTGCTGGTCTCACTTGACCTATACCTATCAAACCTACCTACCTGTCTGTCTGTCTGTCTGTCTGTCTGTCTGTGTGTCTGTCTATGGGGGATGCTAGTCTGAGAGATGTGTGAGAGGTGGAGCATAAACTCGGAGCTAACGGGCGGCCTCTGGAACACTCTCCCCGATCGGAGGCTGAGCGCGGCTGTGCTCCCCTGACACAGAACGGACGCCATGGCTGGAGACATTGTGGTGGGGATGCTCTACAACTTAGTTCTTCCCCTACTGCTGCTGGCTGGTGAGTTAGTCCATCAGTCATCAGTTAATTTACCTGTAGCCTATGGTGGTGATGATGATAATAATAATATACTTTATTTATAGAGCACCTGTCATACATAAGCTCAAAGTGCTTTTTAATTTAAGACATTCTAAAAAGAAAGGATGATTACTGTATTTACCTGTAGCCTATGATAACTGTATTTTATTTACTTGTAGCCTTTGATAACTGTGTTTTATTTACCTTTAGCCTATGATAAGTGTATTTTATTTACCTGTAGCATATGATAACTGTATTTTACTTACCTTTAGCCTATGATAACTATTTTATTTACCTGGAGCCTATGATAACTTTATTTTATTTACCTTTAGCCTATGATAAGTGTGTTTTATTTACCTGTAGCCTTTGATAACTTTATTTTATTTACCTTTAGCTTATGATAACTGTATTTTATTTACCTTTAACCTATGATAACTTTATTTTATTTACCTTTAGCCCATGATAACTGTATTTTATTTACCTTTAGCCCATGATAGCTGTATTTTATTTACCTGTAGCCAATTATAATTGGCTAAACTATGATGACTTCTTTATTTAGCCTACCGTATGTGTCAGACAACATGTGATTACTGTGATTATATTATATACTCTCTGAAGTATTCTTTGGTGATTCTAGTTCCTCCGTATGTCACAGTATAGTTCAGATTTATTCCAGGATAACAAATGATTTTTTTTGGAAATGTTGAGAGGTGTCGAGGTGTGAGACAATTGTTTGGGGGATTGCTGCCTTTTTAGAAATGGCAGCTTTTCTCCTAACATCAAGAAGATAGTAGATCTAATATTTCTCATGAACCAGATTTGTGTTGAGGGCTGTGTAAACTGTCTCAAAATTGTTGTTTCTAAGATTCAAAATATACAAACAACCAAAATAATTCTGCAGTGCCGGTTTCAACCACACGGGTAAATCCAGTCATGTAGATGCGAGAGTCAGTTAACTCTGTTTACTCCAATGGATCATTTTTTTACAGCAAAGGCGGATCGTGGAACCCCAAACAGTTCCCGGAAGTTAGCCATAAACATTAAAACACCCTACAAATCATAAATGTATTTACTACTAATTACTAAACATTGCAGTTATATCTGTATTTATCGATTCAAATTTCCCGCCAAGCACAACTGATTTTCCTCTCCATGAATGATGTGACTCTTTTCTACATGGCTCTGGGTAAACCCAGACGCAAACTGAGCAGAGAATCTTTTGAGAAATACTCTCTAAAGAGCATTTGTGTCTCTCCTTCAGCATGTTCGTTCCGCTACAATGGGCTGTCCGTGGTCTACTTCCTGTTCCTGCTGGTGCTTCCTCTCCTGCCCAACCCCTCCCTGGCGACCATGAAAGGTCAGGCCTTAACCAACATTATAACCACGCTTAAGATCCCGCATTGCAAGCTTCGTCAATGGTATCAAATGGTTCTCTGTCCCGTCCCCTAAGTGGGTGTGGTCGCCTCACCTCTTATTGGCTGAAAGGAGAGTGGGATGGTGTTTACTGTAGTAGATGGGTTGGACCATTTCAGACATTTTGAATTAACCGGCTCTGATGGCATCTTCTGTGTTACTAGAGTGTGTGGCTGAGACAGAGCCATGGGTCTCGAGTAGGTTTTCTCCAGATTTGCCTGTCTTAAAAACATCCATTATAGTTTTTGAATGTTCGAGGATCTGCGGCTTGTGAAAAGTGGGTCCAATATGTACTTAGGTTGCTATGGGTTGATAGAATCAACCCATAGTAGGGGGGGGGAGATGGTGAAACCCATGTGAAACAGGAAGCCAACCTACATTGAAATGTGTTATTAATGGTATTGCTAATACAATTTCTTATGTCAAATTCACCAAATATCTCCTCGCATTCCGCTAGCTTTGTGTTCTCTGTGCGTGCTGAAAACATAACCCTGTACTTCTACACAGCCCTGCCTCCGTAAGTAAGAACACAAACAACAATTGTGGGGCGGAGCTTCTGAGGGAGTTTGATTTGAGCTCTAAGTTAGCAAGCGTTCTGGAGAATGACGAACCCTGCCTTTAACGAACACAGTGTTTATTACTGGCATTACAGTGGCACAGGGGGTAGAGCATGCAGGTAATCCAAAAGTTACTGGTTCGAGCCCCAGCCGCCTCCTGGCTATACGTGTCAAGGTGTCCCTGAGCACGATACCAAACCCTAAAGGCTGCCGGTGTATTGGATAGCGTCTTGCATGACTGATACTGCTATCGGGGTGTGTGTGTGTGTGTGTTTGTGAGAGAGAGAGGCTATGATATCCAGGGCCTGGGATTGTACATACATGGTATATTGGATTATTTACATGCACTGTAAATCCTGACGCGTGCATGGTACGCTCCATAAGGCCTGTATGATTACAGAATCCTGCCAAAACTATTAATGTAAGCAAAAAAGTTAATAATGTTATTCTGCATAAGGTTGAGATAGAGAAAGAGAAACGATGTGGGCGTTATCTAAGAAACCTTGAACCTGTGTTTGTATTGTTAGCGTGTATATATGAGATTATGTGTCAGCGTTATCGTTTTTGTTTGTCATGTGTGTTATGTGTGTACGTGTGTGTGTGTGTGTGTGTGTGTGTGTGTGTGTACTCTGCTTATTGAGCAACGCTCGCTGATGAATTCAATTATCCATGCCCTACCTCAAACTACTTTGTAAAGGGGATGTGGTCGGAATGGTCAAATCAATTATACATAACCTGGTAATTACAGTGTGGAATTAAAAGATGTGGTGTCAGCGCTTTGACAGAATGCCTCCATTTAAAACTGCTGTCCCATCACAAGGAAAGCTTCTTGCTTTAGAAGACTTAACCTCAGACATTATCAGGTTTAGCTCAAGTCCTAGTTGTGTGTCTGTTAGCTGTTAAGTGAAGACATTATTACATTTTACGGAACATGTAACATAGACGTCCCGACTATTCCTTATAGGAACCTTCTGTTAAGAATGTGAAATATACAGTATTAGTTGTCTCTGGCAATGCAATTTAAACATGTAATATGTGACTTTAGGTTGTTGACAGGCTGGCAATGGAGCTTCCTGACTATTACTTTCAGCTTCATTTGCATGACAGCATATAGTCTGGAAACCCTGGTCACTTTAGCGTTAGCACAGCATTAGCATAGCATTAACACAGTGCTAGCATGGCATTAACACAGCTTTAACATAGCGTTAGTACAGTGTTAGCATAGCGTTAGCACACCCACCCTCGATGGTGGACCAATCAGCATCCATGGGGGTGGTTAAGTGTGCTGATGAAGAAGTGTTTGTTTTAGATATGGTGGTAGAGCTAGATGAAGAGATACAAACAGCTGTACGGTAACAATGCCTGGTTTTAAAGTTAACTAAAGGTCTAGGCCCAGTGGGATCCAGTGACAAAACATTCGCCAATGGAATGTGTCTGGACCCTGGCTGTTGAACAATTGAATGTGTAACATGCTTTGAGGGTGTTGTTGAAAGGCTGTTGTATCACACTTTTGGTCATCTCCTTGATATACAAAGCCACTCTTTTAACCCCCATGATGTCTTTCCTGTCCTGCATTAGACAGTTGAACACTGGCAACAATAATGACAACATTAAAGACACAATCCCAATTTGTAGTGATTTAATAATGCAAGAAATCTTTAAATATTACTTATAAAAAAAAGAATGATTGTGATCTTGAGACCTCTCAGGTCCCATCCTTTGAGAAACACCTGAGAACGTGTGTCAGATTGTATGTTTTATAAAGGCTAGCTCGTTTTTTGAATGTAAATGTGAATATTGATGTGAAATGTGAATATGTCTGTGTGTGTATGTGTCCGTGCGTGTGTGTGTGTGTGTGTGTGTGTGCGTGTGTGTGTCTGTCTGTCCATATAGGTATTAGTGGGAAAGGGAGGTTTAAGTGAAACAGAGCTCTTAGTAAAGATATCGGCCATCAGAAACGCATTCGCTGGCTCAGCTAAGGCTACCCCATATGTGCTGTCTATTTTATAGTGACGAGGACCATGCAGTTTATGAGCCCAGCCATTTGTAGACAATGCTGTGTGTAAATAAATAACAATGCTTAAACGCATGAGCCCAGCCATTTGTAGACAGTGCTGTGTGTAAATAAACAACAATGCTTAAACGCATCGATTGCGATGATCTTTTAAAGGTATCCTTTAAAGATATCCGGGCTAGAGGCATGGCGTGTAACAATTCAGAGCCATCTTCTGCGTGGGAGCAGAACTGGCAGAATGTTTTCAGTGGTCTGTGTGTTTGACATTGTAGTTATCGTGTCTCCTCACGTATCCAGTCAGTGTGAAGGTGTTCCACCCATAGACTGTATAAATAGGGCGTCACTCATAGGACTATAGGGCTTTCATAGGGGTCTTCTGAAGAACAGTTTTGAATGGCTGGTTCGCCGTCTTGGCAGTACCTGACTCCGCCTATCACACTCGACTCTCCATAATAATGGATGGGATGAAAGATGGGAAAGTTGGACATATTAACAATGGGGATTGACTCGCTTTTGGAAATAGCCTCAAGTGGCCACTGGAGGAACTGCAGTATTTGGCACTTTTTGAGAACCAACCGGAGATTGATGCGTTTTTTCCAGCCCATCAGAATGCCTGATGGTTATAATGCCCATTACACGCTTGGCTTCAATGGACATTACTGGGCTATCAGACTTCACTGATGATGCTGATGATAGCCCCTAAACAACTTTGTTTGTGTGTGTGTGTGTGGGTGTGTGTGTGCGTGTGCGTGGGTGTGTGTGTGTGTGCGTGTGTGGGTGTGTGTGTGTGTGCGGGTGTGTGTATATGCGTGTGCGTGTGCGTGTGCGTGTGTGTGTGTGCCTGTGCGTGGGTGTGTGTGTGTGGGTGTGTGTGTGTGTGTGTGTGTGTGTGTGTGCGTGTGTGGGTGTGTGTGTGTGTATATGTGGGTGTGTGTATATGCGTGTGCGTGTGCGTGTGTGTGCGTGTGCGTGTGTGCGTGTGCGTGTGTGTGTGTGTGTGTGTGTGTTGTTTATCAGGAAAAACGGGTCACTTCCTGTTGCTGATCGTCTACACCAGCATGACGTTCCTCGCTCTGCAGTGCTTCATGCAGATCCCCTTCGCCTACATCCCTCTGCAGGGTAAGCGTCATGACGATGGCAGAAGGATGTTTTCCTGAACACAGAATACTGGTTGAAACATCTACATACAGCAGGCAACTTGCTCAATGACACAAATCTGTATATATAATAAATATAATATAGAATATGTTTACTCGTTAACACGTCCCAGTGGGGCGTGGCCAAGTGAATATTGGGTCTGTTATTCTGGTTACAATATAGGCTATTAGTTACACTTGTTCTTAACATTATAGGATTCAAATACACAGAGAAAGTAAAAACCTGTTGAAGTTAAACTGAACTACAAATTGCTTTTACAGTGTATTACAGACAGCTTAATATGAAAACTTGTAAAGACGATCGCAAAACTAAGCCACGTGTAATTCTATAACTAAATACAATTACATTTGTGTTAATTCAACAGTTAGTGGTGTCTGGGAAGAAGTGCTTTATCATCTGGGCATTATAAGGTAGGCAGGCATGGCATAACATCTGATCCCTCCATACAACATGGAATAATACCACTTACATATTATTGTAACGTTCTGTGAAAGATCTGCTTTATTTGTGAATTTGTTTGACGGTTGTTGGCATGTCTGTGTGTCTGTGTGTCTGTCTGTGTGTCTGTGTGTCTGTGTGTGTGTCTGTGTGTGTGTGTCTGTGTGTCTGTGTGTCTGTCTGTGTGTCTGTGTGTGTGTGTGTGTGTGTGTGTGTGCGTGCCTCTGTGTGTGTGTGTGTGTGTGCGTGCCTGTGTGTGTGCGTGCGTGCATGCATGTATGCGTGCCTGTGTGTGTGTGTGTGTGTGCGTGCGCCCCCAGGCTCAGTGCGGTGGATGCAGGTAACGTTGTGCGCCTCCTGGCTCCAGACGTCGGCCTCCTGTTCTCCTGCGCCTTCGTTCGGAGGCTGTGCAACAAGCTTCTGCGCCCCGCCCCACAAATCAGTCTCCATGACAACGGCATCCCCCCCTCCCACCCCGAGGTACACCCCTGTCATGTCACACTGTGTCATTAGCTCAGCTCTAGGGTGCAGTTGCATCTCTTGGCCATGAGGGGCGCAAACAGGTTTAGCACTGTGGCCTCACAGCAAGAAGGTCCCGGGTTCGAACACCGGCCTTTCTGTGTGGAGTTTGCTTGTCCTCCCCGTGTCTGCGCGGGGTTCGTCTGGGTGCTCCGGTTTCCCCCACTATCTAAAAACACATTAGGGTCACTCTCTCCAGCCAGTGGAGAGGGTTAGTGCCATTCATGCTCTTCAATGCAGAGGATGATTGGCACTAACCCTCTCCAGCCAGTGGAGAGGGTTAGTGTGTTTGTTTAAAAGGAGAGGGTGAATGGCACTAACACTCTCCAGCCAGTGGAGAGGGTTAGTGTGTTTGTTTAAAAGGAGAGGGTGAATGGCACTAACTCTCTCCAGCCAGTGGAGAGGGTTAGTGTGTTTGTTTAAAAGGAGAGGGTGAATGGCACTAACTAGTGCCATTCATGCTCTTCATTGCGGAGGATGACTTTGGCTACGTCTATGTGACAATAAAAGCACCTTCCTTTACCTCCAAGTCAAGTTCCAGCTACAAGTCCAATTACAGTCAGTACAGGTACAGCAGTGAGGTTGGAATCCCAGAGAGGGTTGAACGGACGGCTCTTCCGTGACAGATCTTCGGAGTAGAGCAGGGTCATGCTGCATAAAGAATGACCCCCCCCCCCCCCGCAGCACGGAGACCCCTCCGACACGGAGTCCGATGGAGGAAGTGACATCACAGAGGGCACGTCATTTGACAGCTCTGACGGCAGCGGGGGGGGAGGGGAGGTGGCCGGTGCTCCCCCGCTGGTCCAGAAGATGCTGGTGTTTGTCGCCGGGATACGGCTGCTGCTGTCCACCGTCATGGCAACAGCAGGCAGGGTGGTGGTGACAGTGCTGTTGGGACTGGCAGGTTGGACACACACACACACACACACTCACACACACACACACACACACACACACTCACAAGCACCCACAGAGTCACAGTGTGTGTGTGTGTGTGTGTGCAGGCATCTCGCTGCCCTCCCTGACCTCAGCGGTGTACCTGGGGGTCTTCCTGGGCCTGGTGTGGTGTTGGGTGCTGGGTTGGTCTCTCAGCCTGCTGCTCTTCAGCTGCCTGTGCGTCCTGGCCGCCGTCTTCAGCGCCGGCCACCTGGTGGCGCTGTACCTCTACCAGCTGCCGCTAGCACAGGAGCTGGTGCCGCCCACGGACATCTACGCCAGGTGAGACCACAGAAGAAGAAGAAGAGCTGGACAGCCTTCTGGCCAGAGCCATGTAGAAGAGAGAGTCGCGTCAACTCCGTTCACTCCAATGGACTGTTTATTTTTTGCATTGACAAATCGTGGAGCCTCAAAACAGGTCCCGGAAGTTAACCGCAAATACTTACAGTACAGTATAAGTTATATTGAAAATCGGTGAAAGGTATGTATCTGTATTTATAGATTCAAATAGCCCGCCAAGCACTTCCTGAAACTGTTTTGCCGCTCCGTGAACCATGTGACCGTTGAACATTTCAAACTTCTGTTGGCGCAACGCTCTCTTTGCATGGCTCTGCTTCTGGCCATGTCAGTATTTCTGCGGCCTTAAAGTCAAGTCAAGTCAAGTCAATTTTATTTATATAGCCCTTAATCACATTGCAGTCTCAAAGGGCTTTACAACCTA